>JZKD02S1232457.1:130857-145965 GCA_000966675.3 Picea glauca
GGTTCTTGTTTAAATTGTTATTTTTATTCCAGGGTCTGTTCTTAAGGTTAGACTAAAATTTTACCCTAAAAGTTTTAGACTTAGTACTTAGATTTTGAACTGGGCGACACTGGGTCAGGGGAGGTGTTTAAGGATTTCTTAAGGTGTTATTATCTTAGGGATATTTAGATTTGTTTCCTTCATCCACATCAATGCGACATGCCCTTCAGGATGCACCACGTGCTCCAAGGGTGCCACTTGTCTCATTCGTTTCCTTTGCGCGACGTGCCCTTTAGGATGCACCACGTGCTCCAAGGGTGCCACTCGCTTCTTGTGCTTCTTTTGTGAGACGTGCCCTTCAGGATGCACCATGTTCTCCAAGGGTGCCACTTGCCAACTAGACTAATTGGTAGACATCTATAACCCCTGGAGTCAACACTCCACCAGGTGAACTTGTGGGAGACTAAGGGCTCTAAGGAATAAGGCCCCCACCTTATTGCGCGCCCCTTAGAATCATCGCGAGCGACTGTCGCAGTCTTCCCTCACGGCATCATGGATCCTCTCCAACTAGGTAATCGTTAAGCTACCGTTCGAGCCACGGGGGGAGTGATAGTAGGCGGTGGCAGGGCTATTGTCCACTCCTCTCCCAAAACCTCTCTAGAAATCATGTGTGTGTGGCCCCTTTACTCCATATGTGAGTCTGGTCGGCAAGTTATCGTCAGCTTGCATCATCGACAATCATGTCAGAACATGTCAACATCAAATTATCAAATTAATGAAATATCACAGTAACTAAATCAACCCAAATAGCACACTCCCTGACTCAATCCAGAGTCCAAGGGGTTCCACCGATGCCTCTGCATCTTCAAGGTCCACAACCCTGCACAATCAATAAAACTGAGACAATAGCACCTGTCTACATCAAATAGTAAAACATCATGTCGTCTATCAATCGCATCATAATCAAGTATAAATGGTTTACCATCAGAAAAGTCCAGATCACTTGCGAGAAAGTGTCCTCAAATAATAAGTTTTCTCAGTGCGCCAGAGCGGGATGTTACATACAGCCCCTCTTGGTCTAAACTTCGTCCCAATGTTTCTTAGTATAAATGCCGAAATAAAAGTATCACAGTATCATAAGTCTATCTATCAAACAAAAATGGAAACTGTTGGCGCATATCATATGCGTCCTCCCAGGTCGCCGAGTGCAGACTATAACTGTCCCGCTGGACCTTGACCTGATCTATCGTTCGACATCGTAACTGTCAAATGTGATGATCTAAGAGGTGTACCGGCTCAGCCGTGAGCGCTCCCTCGTCCGATACCTGTAATTAACTCATGTCAATCACATGCGTAGGATCACTAATATAATGTCTCAAAACAGATACATGAAAAACATCGTGCATACGCCTCAAGAATCAAGCAAGGCTAGTCGATAGGCCACGGGCCCCTTTCTCTCCACAATCTCGAAAGGTCCCACGAACCTAGGAGGGAGTTTTCGTTCCCTTTCCAAACTTGATCGAACTATTATGCGGTTTAACCCGCAAGAAGACTCGATTTCCGACCTCGTAACTACGGTCGACTTGGTGCGCATCGACATAACTCTTCTATCGATCCTGCGCTTATTTTATCCTTTTTCTTATGGTTTGCATTTTATCTTCCATTTCTTGGATCGCTTCTGGTCTCACCAGGACCCTATCCTCAAGTTGATCCCAACTCAAGGGCATCCGACATGGTCTCCCATAAAGAAATTCGAAAGGCGTCATCTTAATGGTGCTTTGGTAGCTGTTGTTGTAAGCGAACTCTACTAGAGGAAAGAACTCCTCCCAATGCTTTTGTTGGTCCATCACGTACATGCACAACATGTCTTCCAAGGTTTGGTTTGTTCGTTCTGTCTGTCCGTCAGTCTCTGGGTGATACGCAGTACTAAAATTAAGTTGGGTTCCCAAGGCCTCTTGGAAACTCGTCCAAAATCGTCCAGTAAACACCGATCCTCGATCGGATATAATCTTTTTAGGCACGCCATGTAGCCTCACAATCTCACTGATGAAAACTCTCACTATGTCAGGTGCCTGATACGTCATACACACAAGAATAAAGTGAACACTCTTCGTCAGAGTGTCTACTACTACAAAAATCGAGTCATGTATCCTTGCCTTCAATGGCAATCCAACAATAAAATCCATCGACATAACTTCCCATTTCGATTTCGGAATGGCATGCGGTTGAAGTAAACTTGCCACGTGTCTATGCTCAGCCTTTACTTGCTGACACTCTAGACATCTAGCCACAAAGTTTACTAAGTCAGCCTTCATTCCCTTCCAGAAGAACAAGGGTTTAAGGTCTTCCCTCATCTTCATGACTCTTGGGTGAGCCATGTAAACTGCTCTATGAGCCTTGCTTAGGATCAACATCCTCAACTCGTCATTTGGCGGTACGTAAATCCGACCTCTAAACCTCAATAACCCATCGCTATCAAAAGAAAATCCCTCATATCAGGGTACCCTCATTGTGTTTTGTCCGATAAAATCCTCGGCTTATTTGTACTAGTCATCGTCACGCTGTAAAGTGAGAATATTCTCACGTAGATTCATATGAAGAGGCAACACCAAAAAGATGCATGGTCTCTGACTCAAAGCATCCACCACTCGATTCACTATTCCCTTTATGTAAGTAATATCGAAGTCATACTCGCTAATCAATTCCGAACAACACCATTATCGTGCGTTCAGGTCGCTTTGCATAAAAATGTGTTGCAGTCCACAATGATCAGTCCTTAGTTCAAATTTTCATCCAACAAGGTAGTGTCTCCAAACCTTCAAGTCATATACGATGGATAATAACTCCAAATCATGCGTCGCATAGTTTTCCTCATGCCTTCTCAGTTTCCTCGAAATGTAAGAAATCACTCGTCCGTCTTGCATCAAGACTCTGCCTAAACCTTCCTTGGATGCATCAGTGCATACCAAGAAGTATGCATCCATGTCAGGGACCTTTAGTGCCGGCGCTGTCGTCAACAACTCCTTAAGCCTCTGAAATTATTCCGTGCATTTCTTGGTCCAAACAAACTTCTTGTTTTTCTTTTGCAATTTCGTGATTGGATTTGCTATCTTTGAAAATCCCTCCACAAACCATCGGTAGTATCCTGCTAAACCCATAAAACTACACACTTATGTGACATTCATCGGCACAGGCCAATCTATAATAGACTCAACCTTGGCTGGATCCATGGTGATACCTTTGTCGGAGATGACATGCCCTAAGTAGTGAATCCTCGATTAGTAAAAAGAGCATTTGGACATCTTCCCATACAATTTGTGCTCTCGTAGACACTGTAGTACCAAGCGCAAGTGCTCGTCATGCTCCTCCATCATCCGAGAGTAGATCAAAATATCATCAATGAATACTTGGAAGAACTTGTCCAAGTACTCGCGGAACACCCCGTTCATCAAACTCATGAATACCCCTGGGGCGTTTGTCAATCCAAACGGTAAAACAGTAAACTCGTAATGTCCAAATCTCATCTTAAAGGCAGTCTTAGGGATGTCATCCTCCTTGATCCATAACAGGTGATACCAGTATCGCAAATCGATCTTGGAGAACCCCATTGCACCCTTCATTTGATCGAACAGATCATCAATTCTAGGTAAGGGATATTGATTCTTGATCGTAGCCTTGTTCAGTTGACGGTAGTCAATGTAAAGCCTCCACGATCCGTCCTTCTTTCATATGAAAATAGCTGGTGCACCCCACAGTGACACACTAGGGCATATCAGTCCCAGGTCCAACAACTCCTTCAGTTGCATTTTCATCTCTTGCAACTCTGGGGTCAACATTCGATAAGGTTCTCTTTCTATTAGTTCGATCCCCGGTTTTAGGTCTATGGTAAAATCCAATTCCCTTTCCGACGGCACCCAGGTAACTCCTCTGGAAATACGTCCGCAAACACCTTCACCACCGGAAGGTGTTCTAGACCTTTTGCTACTCCCTTTTCATTTAGCACGAGGATTGCATAAAGCTTGCACCCCTTGCGCATACTCTTCCGTAACTGTAAGGTAGAGACGAACCTCAGGGAAACTCCCTAGTTCCATCCTACAATCACACGTCTCTATCCTTCATCATCAACCAAGCTCAACCATTTTGTCTTACAGTTGAGTATCGCCTCATGCGATTCCAACCAATCCATACCAATCACGACGTCATACGATCCTAATATCGTGACGTACAGGTTGACCCTCATGAAAAACTCTCCCAGGTTAAGAGCACAACCCGTAACATTTCCTCCAACCTTCTGTTTGGTTCCCGGGGCCATCTCTATGAAGCTAAACTCGTCTTGTTCGACTACCTTTACCTTAATCCCTTTTAGCTCTACACCAGAAATGAAACTCTCCGTAGCACTTGGGTCTATCAAAATACTAATGGTCTAGTCAGCGACAGTACCTATCGTCTCGAGCACAGTCGACTGGTGCTCTGCTTGGTGGTTATTCACTGCCACATGAATCCGATGGGCCTTGCCCATATCTCCCACGGTAGCAGGTCCGGATGATCTGGATGCTCTGGTCCTCTCCACAGGACAGTCTCGCTGGTAGTGTGGCTCCCCACACATCCAACACCCCTTCTTCGACCCAGTAGTCCTGGTACCCGAAGTAGAAGATGACAGCCCACCGGCCTGGAATCCAGGTCTGTTCTACTGAACAGGCCTAAACTGTTGCTGCAGTGGGCAACGCTGCTCCCGGTGCTGTGGTCCCCGATAAGGTTCCCGTTGCTGAGGCGACGGTCGTCTGGGTGTAGTGAAAGTGGATCCCCTCTGGAAGCCACGATATCCGGACGTATGTCTCACTGGTGTCTGATGATGCAGTGTACCAGATGAAACCTGCCCTGCTGGTCTCACTGGAGTCCTGGTCTGACCCCCACTGATAAGCTCCTCCTCTGCTATGAGGGCCTTTTAGACAACGTCATGCAAGTTTTGAGGCATCAAGATCCTAACCTTTGCACGTAGGCTGCTGTTAAGGACAAACATGAACCAGTTGACCTTGAGTTTCTCTGTGTTAAGGTGCAGAGCATATCGGAGCAGCTCCATGAAATGTGCCTCGTACTCGGGCACCGTACGACCTCCCTGTCGTAATGCGTTGAACTCATTGAGATGACGCTCAATGAATTCCTATGAAAGGTACCTCTCTCGGAACTGCTCCTCAAATAGTTCCAATGACATGTCTTCCATGACCATGTTCAAATGCGGTAGGAGCATCTTCCACCATAGAAGAGCGCTCCCCTTCAGTTGAAAGACTGCCAGGCAGACCTTCATGTTGGAGGTATAATTGCGAAGTGCGAAGAAAATCGCCATATTCTCCAACCATGCCTCGGCAGCTGCGCAATCCGGGGTACCAAAGAACTTGGGAAATTTTACCTTCTTGAGTTCTCGGTGAATGCTACCTGTAACGGCCGGTGCGCGCGGCAGAACCTCAGTGGGTGTCGTTGCCCTGGCTTCGTCTCTGTCTAATCAACTGATCAGAGCCTCGGACATGTGCTAAAAGGATCTCATCATCCCAATAACATTGCCAACTGCTATCTGCTCCTGTCTGAGAACTTGCTCACCTCCCTAAGGGTTAGACCCCTCAGGCGTGGATGCTACTGGAGGTGTCAAGCCTCCTCCCCTAACACCCCGTCGTCTGCCTCCACGACATCCTCTAACCATGATTACCGTGCATGCACACAATCAACTCGATCAACAACAGTATAATCAAATCTAATCATGTCAATGAAAGCCGTAGTGAATCCCAATTCGCGGGTCAAACCGGCTATGATACCATATGTAACGACCCTCCTCGTTACGACAACAACTCTGACAACAGGTGCAATTTTTTTATTTTTTTTTAAAGTGTCTGCACACATGTAGAAGGGAAATAGACACACTTGAATCTACGTCGCCACCCGACGACTAACAAGATGCAACCACGATGATCACAACAAGAAGACACAAGGCGCACAACAGGTAACTGCAAGCATTAACGACCATAGACACAAGGAGGAATCCATAATAGTAGCTTTTACAATTTCTGCACAGGAAAGAAGGGCGTTTAATCTTAGTTCTCTTCTCCAGAGAGAGAGAAGGTCAAATAGGCTCCTAGCTGACTGCTCAGGCAAAAACTAGTAACTCGACGACGAACAAGACGCAAGCAAGGCAAACACAACAAGACGACATACGACGTAAAACAGGCAGCTGCATGCATTAACGATGATCACTTAGGAAATAAGTGAGACTGACCACCCTTAAAAATGAGTACACATAATTAATTGCTAAATCTGAATCATATAATTTATTGCCCTTAGATTAAGGACCTTATCCTTTTGTGTTGAAATTATAAAAGAATTAAAAGGTCCTTACACTGACCATTACATTTATACTACAGCAACATTGTAAACAAATAACAATGACCTCACATTCTTATGTTATCAAGGCTACATAGCATTTTTCCAAAGGCGAGGATATTACATTTACATGTTTCAACGATAAACTACCATGACTTTACATTACAATGACATTGCAATTACATAACAATCACCTTATATCTTGTACATTACCCATACAATAAAACATAACAACATTACCCTAGAACCATAATACATCATAATATCCTTGCAACTAAATAACCATCAACTTCATTACAACAATAATACTCTTGCCTATTAAAATAACCAAATCTCACAGTTACATAATTCCTAAACAATGTAATCAATAACATAACCTTAAAATGATGACCATATTACCATGAGCATTACCAAGAATATTAGCATTGAACACATTTAGGATACTGCATATGTGGGAACACCATGTTGAATACTAAAGGAGGCAAAAACTCCTTCATACTTATCACCATCTTGGAATGTTTTTAAATTGATAAAAAAAAAATTAAAAGTAGAAATTGAAATATTTTATTAGGGTAATGAAATTATTTTTTTTATTAATAATTATTTTTGTATACTAAGTATTTACTCTTCTTTAAACATAAATTAATACAATCTCCTTATACTAGATTGAAAACAATACCACTTAACCCAAGGAATGGATAAGTTAATAGTTAATGTAATTAAATCAAAAAGATTTAAGATTACAATTCATTTTCTGCAGAGATCGCTAATATCGGAATCGATAATAAATTAACAATCATTCCTGGAATTGACTATTTTAAAGCACAGAGCATATGATATACTTCAATACCTATTTAAATGTGAACACAGGTGTAATTAAATTTCTGTCCCAGCCGCCAACGCACAGGTGTAGAGAAGTTTCCGTCCAAACAGCAGTGCGCACAGGGTAATTAAATTTCTGTCCAGGCAGCAGAACGCGTGGGGTATGGTTTTCAGAAGTTTAGGGTTCAGGTAGGAAGTTACTGTTGTTGCAATAAAATACATTTTCTAAATTACGACAATCTCCAGACTGGCGTTAAGGATTAGGCGACCAATCCAATTTGCCCATTAAAGAATAAGAATCGGCTATCACTAATAATATATATCTGATGACTGTGAATAAATAAGAATATAATAAAAAGACTCCTCGTTCCCTTTCCAAACTTGATCGAACTCTTATTTGGTTTAACCCGCAAGAAGACTCGATCACCGACCTCGTAACTACGGTTGACTTGGTGCGCATCGGCATAACTCTTCTATCGATCCTGTGCTTCTTTTATCCTTTGTCTTATGGTTTGCCTTTGCTCTTCCATTTTTTGGATCGCTTCTGGTCCCACCAGGACCCTATCCTCAAGCCGATCCCAACTCAATGGCATCTGACACGGTCGCCCATAAAGAAAATCGAAATGCGCCATCTTAATTGTGCTCTGGTAGCTGTTGTTGTAAGTGAACTCTACTAGAGGCAAGAACTCATCCCAACGCTTTTGTTGGTCCATCACGTACATGCGCAACATGTCTTCCAAGGTTTGGTTCGTTCGTCCTGTCTGTCCGTCAGTCTCCGGGTGATATGCAGTACTAAAATTAATTTGGGTTCCCAAGGCCTCTTGGAAACTCATCCAAAATCGTCCAGTAAACACCGGTCCTCGATCGGATATAATATTTTTAGGCACACCATGCAGCCTCACAATATCACTGATGAAAACTCTCGCTATGTCAGGTGCCTGATACATCATGCACACAGGAATAAAGTGAGCACTCTTCATCAGAGTTAATACTACTACAAAAATTGAGTCGTGTCTCCTTGCCGTCAGTGGAAATCCAACAATAAAATCCATCGAAATAACTTCCCATTTCGATTCCAGAATGGCATGCGGTTGAAGTAAACCTGTCAGGTGTCTATCCTCAGCCTTTACTTGCTGACACTCTAGACATCTAGCCACAAAGTTGACTATGTCAGCCTTCATTCCCTTCCATAAGAACAAGGGTTTAAGGTCTTCCCTCATCTTCGTGACTCTTGGGTGAGCCATGTAAACTGCTCTATGAGCCTCGCTCAGGATCAACATCCTCAACTCGTCGTTTGTCGGTACATAAATCCGACCTCTAAACCTCAATAACCCATTTCTATCAAAAGAAAATCCCTCATATCGGGGTACCATCATTGTGTTTTGTCCGATAAAATCCTCGACTTCTTTGTACCAGTCATCGTCACACTGTAAAGTGAGAATATTCTCACGTAGATTCGTCTGAAGAGGCAACACCAAAAAGATGCGTGGTCTCAGACTCAAAGCATCCACCACTCGGTTCACTGTTCCCTTTATGTAAGTAATCTCGAAGTCGTACTCACTAAGCAATTTCGACCAACGCCGTTGTCACGCGTTCATGTCACTTTGCGTAAAAATGTGTTGCAGTCCACAATGATCAGTCGTTAGTTCAAATTTTCATCCAACAAGGTAGTGTCTTCAAACCTTCAAGGCATATACAATGGCTAATAACTCCAAATCATGCATCGCATAGTTTTCCTCATGCCTTCTCAGTTTCCTCGAAATGTAAGCAATCACTGGTCCGTCTTGCATCAAGACTCCGCCTAAACCTTCCTTGGATGCGTCAGTGCATACCAAGAAGTATGCATCCATGTCAGGGACCTTTAGTATCGGTGCTATCGTCAACAACTCCTTAAGCCTCCGAAATGCTTCCGCACATTTCTCGGTCCAAACAAACTTCTTGCTTTTCTTCTGCAATTTCGTGATCGGATTTGCTATCTTTGAAAATCCCTCCACAAACCATCGATAGTATCCTGCTAAACCCATAAAACTACGCACTTCTGTGACATTCATCGGTGCAGGCCAATCCATAATAGCCTCAACCTTGGCTATATCCACGACAATACCTTCGCCGGAGATGACATGCCATAAGTAGTGAATCCTCGATTGGTAAAAAGAGCATTTGGACAGCTTCCCATACAATTTGTGCTCTCGTAGACACTATAGTACCAAGCGCAAGTGCTCATCATGCTCCTCCGTCATACGAGAGTAGATCAAAATATTGTCAATGAATACTTGGACGAACTTGTCCAAGTACTCGCAGAACACCCCATTCATCAAACTCATGAATACCCTTGGGGCGTTTGTCAATCCAAATGGTAAAAAAATAAACTCGTAATGTCCAAATCTCATCTTAAAGGCAGTCTTAGGGATGTCATCCTCCTTGATCCGTAACTGGTGATACCTGGATCACAAATCGATCTTGGAGAACACCGTCGTACCCTTCATTTGATCAAACAGATCATCAATTCTAGGTAAGGGATACTGATTCTTGATCGTAGCCTTGTTCAGTTGACAGTAGTCAATGCAAAGCCTCCATTATCTGTCCTTCTTTCGTATGAAAATAACTAGTGCACCCCAGGGTGATACACTAGGGCGTATCAGTCCCAGGTCCAACAACTCCTTCAGTTGCATTTTCAGCTCTTGCAACTTCGGGGTCAACATCTGATAAGGTGCTCTTGCTATCGGTTCGGTCCCCGGTTTTAGGTCTATGGTAAACTCCAATTCCCTTTCCGACGACATCCTAGGTAACTCCTCTGGAAACACGTCTTCAAACTCCTTCACCACTGGAAGGTGTTCTAGACCTTCCGCTACTCTCTTTTCGTTTAGCGTGAGGATTGCATAAATATTGCACCCCTTGCGCATACTCTTCCATAACTGTAAGGAATAGACGAACCTCAGGGAAACTCCCTAGTTCTGTCCTACAATCACACGTCTCTGTCCTTCATCATCAACCAAGCTCAACCATTTCGTCTTACAGTTGAGTATCGCCTCATGCGATTCCAACCAATCCATACCAATCACGACGTCATAATATCCTAAGATCATGACGTAGAAGTTGACCCTCATGATAAACTCTCCCAGGTTAAGGGCACAGCCCGTAACCTTTCCTCCAACCTTATGTTTGGCTCCCGAGGCCATCTCTATGAAGATAAACTCATCCTGTTCAACTGCCTTTACCTTAATCCCTTTTAGCGTTGCACCAAAAATGAAACTCTCCGTAGCACTTGGGTCTATCAAAATACTAAGGGTGTGGTCAGCGACAGTACCTGTCGTCTCGAGCACAGTCGACTGGTGCTTTGCTTGGCGGTTATTCACCATCACATGAATCCGATGGGCCTTTCCCATATCTCCCACGGTAGCAGGTCCGACTGATCTGGATGCTCTGGTCCTCTCCACAGGACAGTCTCGCTGGTAGTGTGTCTCCCCACACGTCCAACACCCCTTCTTCGGCCCAATAGTCCTGGTACCCGAAGTAGAAGATTACGGCCCACTGGCCTGGAATCCAGGGTTGTTCTATTGAACATGCCTAAACTGCTGCTACGGAGGGCGACACTGCTGCTGGTGTTGTGGTCCCCGATAAGGTGTCTACAGCTGAGGCGACGTTCGTCTAGGTGTAGTGAAACTAGATCCCCTTTGGAAGCCATGATATCCCAATGTATGTCTCACTGGTGTACCAGATGAACCTTGCCCTGCTGGTCTCACTGGAGTCCCGGTCTGACCCCCACTGATAAGCTCCTCCTCTGCTATGAGGGCCTATTGGACAACGTCGTGCAAGGTTTGAGGCATCAAGATCCTAACCTTTGCACATAGGCTGCCGTTAAGGCCAAACACGAACTGGTTGACCTTGAGTTTCTTTGTGTTATCGTGTAGAGCATACCGGAGCAGCTCCATGAAATGTGCCTCGTACTCGGGCACCGTACGACCTCCCTGTTGTAATGCGTTGAACTCATTGAGCTGACACTCAATGAATTCCTCTGAAAGGTACCTCTCTCGGAACCGTTCCTTGAACAGTTCCCATGACACATCTTCCACGACCATGTTCAACTGCGGCAGGAGTGTCTTCCACCATAGAAGAGTGCTCCCCTTCAGTTGAAATACCGTTAGAAGGATCTTCATGTTGGAGGTATAATCGCGAAGTGCAAAGCACATCGCCATATTCTCCAACCATCCCTCGGCGGCTACGCCATCCGAGGCACCAAAGAACTCGAGAAATTTTACCTTCTCGAGTTCCCAGTGAATGCTACCTGTAACGGTCGGTGTGCGCGACAGAACCTCAGCGGGTGCCAGCGCCCAGGCCTCGTCTCTATCCAATCGGCTAATCAGAGCCTCAGACATGCACTGAAAGGATCTCATCATCCCAATAACATCGCTAACTGCTATCTGCTCCTGTCCGAGAACCTTCTCGCCTCCCTGGGGGTTAGACCCCTCAGGCGTGGATGCTACTGGAGGCATCACGCCTCCTCCCCCAGCACCCCGTCGTCTGCCTCCATGGCATCCTCTAACCATGATTACCGTGCACTCACACAATCAACTCGATCAACAACAATATAATCAAATATAATCATTTCAATGAAAGCCGTAGCGAATCCCAAGTCGCGGGTCGAACCGGCTCTGATACCATATGTAACGACCCTCCTTGTTACGAAAACAACTTTGATAACATGAGCAATTTTTTTTTTTTTTTTTTTTTAAAAGTGTGTGAACGCATGTAGAAGGGAAACAAACACACTTGACTCTACCTCACCACCCGACGACTAACAAGACGCAACCATAATGATCACAACAAGAAGACACAAGGTGCACAACAGGTAACTGCAAGCATTAACGACCATAGACATAAGGAGGAATCCATAATAGTAGCTTTTACTATTTCTGCACAGGAAAGTAGGGCGTTTAATCTTAGTTCTCTGCTCCATAGAGAGAGAAGGTCAGATAGGCTCCTGGCCGACTGCTTAGGCAGAAACTAGTAACTCGACGACGAACAAGACGCAAGCAAGGCAAACACAAGACAACATACAACATACAATAGGAAGTTGCATGCATTAACGACGATCACTCAGGAAATAAGTGAGACCGACCACCCTTAAAAATGAGTACACATAATTAATTGCTAAACCTGAATCATATAATTTATTGCCCTTAGATTAAGGACCTTACCCTTTTGTGTAGAAATTATAAAAGAATTAAAAGGTCCTTACACTGACCATTACATTTATACTACAACAACATTGTAAACAAATAACAATGACCTCACATTCTTATGTTATCAAGGCTACATAGCATTTTTCCAAAGGCGAGGATATTACATTTACATGTTTCAACGATAAACTACCATGACTTTACATTACAATGACATTGCAAATACGTAACAATGACCTTATATCTTATACATTACCCATACAATAAAACACAATAACATTACCCTAGAACCATAATACATCATAATATCCTTGCAACTAAATAACCATCAACTTCATTACAGCAGTAATAGTCTTGCCTATTAAAATAACCAAACCTCACAGTTACATAATTCCTAAACAATGTAATCAATAACATTACCTTAAAATGATGACCATATTACCATGAACATTACCAAGAATATTAGCATTGAACACATTTAGGATACTTCATATGTGGGAACACCATGTTGAACACTAAAGGAGGCAAAAACTCCTTCATACTTATCACCACCTTGGAATATTTTATTAGGGCAATGAAATTATTTTTGTTATTAATAATTATTTTTGTATACTAAGTATTTAATCTTCTTTAAACATAAATTTATGCAATCTCCTTATACTAGATTGAAAACAATACCACTTAACCCAAGGAACGGATAAGTTAATAGTTAATGTAATTAAATAAAAAAGATTTAAGATTACAATTCATTTTCTGCAGAGATCGCTAATATCGGAATCGATAATAAATTAACAATCATTCTTGAAATTGAATGTTTTAAAGCACAGAGCATATGATCTACTTCAATACCTATTTAAATGTGAACACAGGTGTAATTAAATTTCTTTCCCAGCCGCCAACGCACAGGTGTAGAGGAGTTTCCGTCCAAACAACAGTGCGCACAGGGTAATTAAATTTCTGTCCAGGCAGCAGAACGCGTGGGGTATGGTTGTCAGAAGTTCAGGGTTCAGGTAGGAAGTTACTGTTGTTGCCATAAAAGACATTTTCTAAATTACGACAATCTCCAGACTGGCGTTAAGGATTAGGCGACCAATCCAATTTGCCCATTAAAGAATAAGAATCGGATATCACTAATAATATATATCTGATGAATGTGAATAAATAAGAATATAATTAAAAGACTCCTTGTTGTCTTTTATTACCAGCCACGCTAAATTATAAACAAATTAGTACATGAATCTCGCTGACACCTATATAAGCAAGACAGCGTTTGGAATTTTTGTCCATCCAGCAGGACGCACAGAGGTAAATGAAACCCTGCCCCAATAGCAGGAGGCACAGGTGTAATAGAAGGTTCGTCCCAGCAGTAATACGCTCGGGTAGTTGTCAGGAGTTTTAAGGTGCAGAACATAAGTTATTGTAGTTGCAATTCTAAAGGCGTCTAAAGGCATTACCAGAGTGATCAGATTCTAAAGGCATCTTACCACTTATTTCCGGCTGGCAACCTCTCTATTGAAATGGGAAAACTGTTAAGTGAGTGACGGCTTCCTCGGCTAATAAACGCATAATACCATGCATGGGATTTCTCAACAGAACTCTTGTAATTTTGTTTGAAACTAAAAGATATGGTTATACCAAACTCTTGCCATAAACAACAACAGTGATACTAGCTATACAGATAAATAAAGCACTGATCGATAAGTTCAAATGAACTTATAGATAGAGTAACTTATCTATAGGGGAGGGTGTCATGATGACTGTTCAGTGTGCTTAGTGAAGGTTTTCCAGTAATTCATCAATTCTGAATGAATCTACCCACATCGCAAATTGAGAATAGTAATGTCAACGAAAAAGGGTTTAATTTGCGAACAGTAATGTCAATGAAAGAGGGTTGTATTCAAGGATGGAGGTTTTTTTTTATTGAAGGTAATAGAACCCACGACTCTGAAATTAAATTACCCGGGATTGCGGCGAAACCCACGATTCATAAAATGAATTAATGGTTATATAACAACAAGCAATTTATTCAAAAATAAACAGAGGTATTCAAGAACATTCAATGGTTATATAACAACAAGCAATTTATTCAAAAATAAATGGAGGTATTCAAGAAAGTATGATAGGAATAGTAAATGACACAAGTTATTGCAGTACTGCGAAATTAAACTCAGAAATCGGAAGGTAAGAAAATATAAATCAAGTAGAAACAAACATCTAAACTCAATTATGAATGAACTATGCAGAATTTAATAGAAATTTTGGAAACAGAATTGAAAAAAGGAATGTAGAGACTGTTCAAAAAGATAAAAATGTACCTATACCAGTTACAAAGAATCCTCGCCATGCCATCTGATCTATGTAGCTCACCATCACCCATAAACGGGGTCGACGCCTTTTCCCTTTTTCCCGCTTCGAATGATGACCCGCGCCTGTTCCGCTCCTACTCACTGACCGTAGAGACTATACCGGTACCTCCCAGCCAATCGCTAGGGGTACTCTTCTTCCCCCTTAGCCCCCCGAGCCGCAAAGGGGCCACACACAGTCCAGATGGTAAACCTAGCTTCCCAACTCGCATCCAAGGCTGAGCTACCACTCTAATCCCAGCTGAGAAAATCCCAACTCCTCACAAGCAATCAGTCCAGTCCAAATTCGGCAGCATAACGATACCTAACAGCCCATGCTCTTTTCCCCTCATCCCCCTTTCTTTTATAGAGTTTTGAGACCCCCTCTTGCCCTAATCACATTTAATTTAAGTTTT
>JZKD02S1232457.1:146015-157643 GCA_000966675.3 Picea glauca
TTACTTATTAATTGTCTATGTTTCCTTTATTACTTTGTTTCCCTATTTTTATTAATCCCTTCCTCTCTTTTTTTAAACCAAAAAGGTAAATGCGCTAATTAATCTTTTCATTTATGATTTATTTAATATCTTTTGTTCTTCCACAAGTTTTGAATTAATTTCTTCTTTGTAAAATTTTAAAACCAATAGTTTTAATTTAAATCTTACCCTCGTCATCACCCCAAGAATTTTATGAAGACCCAACTATTACTTAGATCGGTTCTTGTTTAAATTGTTATTTTTATTCTAGGGTCTGTTCTTAAGGTTAGACTAAGATTTTACCCTAAAATTTTTAGACTCAGTACTTAGATTCTGAACTGGGCGACACTGGGTTAGGGGAGTTGTTTAAGGATTTCTTAAGGCGTTATTGTCTTAGGGCTATTTAGGTTTGTTTCCTTCATCCACATCAATGCGACGTGCCCTTCAGGACACACCACGTGCTCCAAGGGTGCCACTCGCCTCGTTCATTTCCTTTGCGCGACGTGCCCTTCAAGATGCAACACGTGCTCCAAGGGTGCCACTCGCTTCTTGTGTTTCTTTTGTGAAACGTGCCCTTCAGGATGCACCACGTGCTCCAAGGGTTCCACTTGCCAACTGGACTGATTGGTAGACATCTATAACCCCTAGAGTCAACACTCCACCAGGTGAACTTGTGGGAGACTAAGGGCTCTAAGGAATAAGGCAAACGCCTTATTGCGCGCCCTTTAGAATCATCGTGAGCGACTGTCGCAGTCTACCCTCATGGCATCGTGGATCCTCTCGAAATAGGTAATCGTTAACCTACCGTTCGAGCCATGGCGGGAGTGCTAGTAGGCGGTGGCAGGGCTGTTGTCCACCCCTCTCCCTCAACCTCTCTGGAAATCGTGTGTGTGTGGCCCCTTTACTCCATATGTGAGTCTGGTTGGAAAGCTATCGTCATCCTACATCATCGACAATCATGTCATAACATGTCAACATCAAATCATCAAATTAATGAAATATCACAGTAAATAAATCAACCCAAATAGCACACTCCCTGACTCAGTCCAGATTCCAAGGGGTTCCACCGATGCCTCTTCATCCTCAAGGTCCACAACCCTGCACACTCAATAAAACGGAGTCAATAGCACCTGTCTACATCAAATAGTAAAACATCATGTCGTCTATCAATCGCATCATAATCAAGTATAAATGGTTTAACATAAAAAAATTCCATATTACTTGCGAGCAAGTGTCCTCAAATAATAAGTTTTCTCAGTGCGCCAGAGCGGGTTCTTACAGGATTTGAACTTGTGACCTCTTAAGAGGAAACACATGTTCTTGACCATCACATTTTTCCATATACTATATATATAAAAAAATATGATATTTTTCCATTTAATTTTACTTTTTAGTCCTTTTTCTATTATAGAAATTTTATTAAAATAATCAATATACCCAGATCTTAAGATTTCACTGGTAGATTGTTTTCTTACTTTAATATTATTCAGATAACATAAACTATCACAACCTATATGAAAATGGAAATGATCTATCTCTGTATTTATCTTAATCTTAGACATCATATTTAAAAAATTATACATGTATATACATATTAACTAAACATTAAAATATAGCAGAGAGTGTTCATGAAAACTGCATGCCTTTAAACATTAAAATATAGTAGAGATTGTCCATGAAAACTACAACATTGACAAAAGAAGGTTTTTCCACACTTGTCTACTCAAATGAAAGCCAGAGCAATAGTTTTTGAGACGGTTTTGGACAGTATTTTGGGGCGACTATGACTCTGTTGACTTTGGTCAGATCTAGAGAATCGTGTAATTGGTAAAATTGGAGATTGTACTCTAAAATTTTGTAGCGATAAAATTTTGGCCGCGGGTGGCTAGCCCTATGACCAAGCCGTGGGCACACCCACGGCTTGGCCACAGGGCTGGCCACCCATGGCCCAACCTTTAAACATTAAAATATAGCAGATATTGTCCATGAAAACTACAACATTGATAGGAGAAGGTTTTTCCACACTAGTCTAGTCGAATTAAAGCTAGAGCAGTGGTTTTTGAGATGGTTTTGGACCGTATTTTGGGGCGACTACGACTTTGGAGACTTTGGTTAGATCTAGAGAATCGTGTAAGTGGTAAAATTGGAGATTATACTCTGAAATTTTGTAGGGATAAAATTTTGGCCACGGGTGGCTAGCCCTGTGACCAAGCCGTGGGCATGCCCATGGCTTGGCCACAGGGATGGCCACCCATGGCCTAGCCTTTAAACATTAAAATATAGCAGAGACTATCCATGAAAACTACAACATTGATAGGAGAAGGTTTTTACACACTAGTCTAATCAAATTAAAGCCAGAGAAGCGGTTTTTGAGATGGTTTTGGACATTATTTTGGGGCGACTACGACTCTCGAGAATTTGACCAAATCTAGAGAATTGTGTAAGTGGTAAAATTGGAGATTGTACTCTGAAATTTTGTAGGGATAAAATTTTGGCCGCGCATGGTCAACCCTATGACCAAGTCGTGGGCACGCCCACGGCTTGGCCACAGGGCTGGCCACCCGCGACCCCCTCACAGTCCAACAATACAAATAATTACGTTTAAACCATATATTTTAAAACTTATTACTGATTATATTATCTACAGTATAGAAACTTACCTATTGTTTGGCGTGTCCACGCTCACAAATGCAATGATGACCCCTGCGCTCACGACCTCATGACGACCCCTGCGCTCACGACCTCCCGGCAACCTCAGATGCAAAACCTCCTCACAGACAAGCTCATGAGCTCACAACCTCTTCTCCCAAGAAACGACAACAAATTTTGTAAAATGTTTCAATATCGATGTGTGGTTAATATATAAACAATTTTTCGGCCGAACAAATTTTCGACCGAAAATTTGTTTGGCCGAACTATCTTTCGGCCGAAAAATAGTTCGACTGAACAATTGTTCGGCCGAAAGAGGATTGCCAGAAAGAAAATATCTGGCCGACTAAATTTGTACATGAAAATTGAGGGGGCGGTTATTGCACCGTTCGATTTGATGTTTATGTTTTTGGTCGAAAACAATATCTTTCGGCTGAAAAAGATTATTAGGTCAGCCGAATTTTTTTTTTTCAGAATTTTGGAGACCTGATTGTCATGAAAGTGTAACCCACCTCCGTGATTTCACCTTCATACAATACATATATTTATAAAATGAGGGGCTTCTCAATCTTTCCCTCCAGACTACCTTAGAGCTATCCTATCACAGTTAATTCATTCATCTACTAAGGACTATTACATTGAATCACGATTACATTCGAATATGAGTCAATACTCAGTATCTATACAACCTTATCTGCTAATTAAAATGATTAGAATCCTTGGTGACCTTATGTGATGGCTCTTGCTTCAAAATATTTAACAACTTTAAATTACAATATTTTCAAAATAGAAAAACATGCTCCTCCTTGGAATTCAAAAACAAATTGAAATCTTCACGTTGGGTGCTAAGTTGTCCTCCACTTGGATTCTTTAATGTTGATGGCAATTATACTGCATCATTCTCTTCTAGAAAAAAAATTCATGGAGTCCTGTCCATGAGCTCCTGCACTTTTTTTCCATATTTTTAATGTTATATTCATTTACCCAACTAACATCCTCTGCTGGGTGACCCTTCCACTTCACCAGGTACTCAAAATAAGTCTTCCTCCTAGTCTTCTTATCAATCCTTAGATCTATGATCTTCTCCATCTGTGGATTTTTTGTTGTTGGCATCTTCTTCTCTCACTGATTCACCTTTTGATCATCTAATCCTCATGTATCGTCCATCATGTAAGGGTACAGGTCTGCAATATTTAATATGGGTGATATTCCCACATCCTCTAGAAGCTCAATCTCATATGCATTTGCATCCAACTTTATGAGGATCTTACATGGTCCTATCTTCTTCATATTCAATTTGTTATATGTTCCCCTTGGGAAATTCTCTTTCCTCAGGTGTGATAAAACTTGATCTCCAAATTTAAAATGAACCTCTCTCCTTTTTTGATCAAATTTGATTTTATACTTCTGAATACTCTCCTAGAACTGTCTCTTTACTTGATCATGAAGCTTCTGCATCTTTGTAGTAAAGTCCTCTGCACCTACACTTTTGAACTCATCATGTTTCAAATACATTGACTCTGAAATTCCTTTAGGATGCATTCCATACACTATTTGAAATGTACTTTTTCCAGTGCTTCTATTTGGAGAATCATTATAATCAAACTTTTCCTGTGGCAAAATCTGATCCCACTAGTTATGATGTTCAGTGATCAAACTCCTCAACAAATTCCCTAAGCTCAAATTTACCATGTCCATTTGTCTGAGGGTGATACACTGAACTGAAAGACAAATTTGTCCTTAGCCTTTTCCATAGGGTTCTCCAAAAGTGTTCTACAAACTTGGTATCTCTATCTAAAACTATACTCTTGGGCAAGCCATGCAATCTCACAACTTCTTTGATTTTTTTTTCTCTGTGAGTAGAATCACTTTTTTTCTAGCATGGTATGAAATGTGCCATCTTTGAAAATCTATCTACCATAACATATATGGAATCACTCCCCCTATAGGTTCTTCAAAATCACAACAAAAAATCCATGCTTATTGCATCCGATGGTCTATTTGAAATAGGAAATGACTGATACAGACCTGTGTTCTGCTGCTTCCCTTTTGTATATTGGAAAACTCTACTTCTTCCCACAAAATTATTCACATCAGATCTCATACCTGGCCAATGGTATGAAGAAATCAATTGTGCATAAGTCTAATCATGGACAAAATTCCCAACCAATCCTCCACTATGTTTTTATTTGAACATGTTATCTCTCATTGATCATCTTGGAATACAGAGTTGGTTTCCTTTGAACAACAGTCCATCTTGAACTAGATACTCTATCCAATGACTTCTATCCCTTAGAAAAGGGTTCTCACATGCTTCATAATCCTCTTTAAAATATGGATCTTCATGATAAATTTCCTTAAGGTGTTCAAACCCTAAGGTCTCCACATGAAATTATTGCATAATCAGACATCTCCTGCTCAAAGCGTCAACAACATTTTTAGCACTACCACTAATGTGATTAATTAAAAATTTAAAATTCTTCATGAATTACACCCATTTATCATGTCTTTGGTTCAACTTTTCCTGTCTGGTTATGAATCGTAAATCCTAATTATCATTGTACAAAAAAAGCTCATTTGGAATGGGATATTGCCTCCACTTTTTCAGAGTTTGTATTACAACGTAAAACTCTTTATCATATGTTGAAAATTTTCTCTTATTGTCATTTAAATTCTCACTGAAATAAGAAACAAGCTTATTTTCTTGGCTCAAGACTGCACCAATAGCTACTCCACTTGCATCACACCTCACTTGAAATATCTAATTGAAATCTGGAAGAACTAGAATAGCCTATTATGTTATCTTCTCCTTTAATACTCTAAATCTTTTTTCATCTTCCTCCATCCAATTAAAATACTTGTGCTTCTTCTTTATGGTGTCCATCATAGGTGCAAAAATGCCACTGGAATTTATGATGAATTTCCTATAAAAACTTGCTAATCCATGGAAGCTTCGTACCTCAAATATGCTTCTTGGAGAAGGCCATTCTTTGATTTCCCTCACCTTCTCTGGATACATATTCAATTCATTTGAAGAGATCACAAAACCCAATTATATGAGTTATGTCTTCGTAAAAGAACATTTCTTCAAATTTATCAACAACTTCTCCTGCTGCAACCTTCTCTTCACTAATTTCAAATGCCTTACGTTCTCTTCTTCAGTTTTACTGAAGATTAGGATATCATCCAAATACACAATTGAAAACTTACCTATGAAGTCTTTGAGTACTTCATTCATCAATATCATGAATTTTCTTGGGGAATTTGTTAATCCAAATGGAATAACAAGCCATGCATACAACCCTTCATTTGTCTTGAATGTTTTTTTTCCATTCATCTCCTTCTCTCATTATTATCTGATGATATCCACTCTTCAAGTATATCTTGGAAAAATAATTTGCTCCACTCAATAATTCCATCAAATCATCCATTCTAGGTAAAGGGAATCTATACCTAATGGAAATCTTGTTGATGGCTCTATAATCTTTGCACATTCTCCAACTCCATCCTTCTTTGGACTCAACATAGTTGGTATTTTTAGAGACCTATAATAATAGGTAACTCGATTTGTCGGCTGCTAATTTTTTGTTTCTCCCATGACGAAGGCATCTGGCTCGGTTGATTCCATTTTATCCTCCATCCATTTCGTCGGATCCTCCATCACCCTGCTGCATTTTCATCCACCGCTCTGCCATTCTCTCCCTTGCCCCTTTGTCCCGTTGATTACATCTCTCTTGCCACTCATCCCTGCATGAATAAACCAATATTAGTATAATAAACAAATAATTAAGTTAATATTAAATGGTTAGTGGCATTTTCTAATGTTCATTATCCTAATAAAGTTTTTTTCAATAGGATAATTTAAAATAAAATAATGATTAGATTAGTTATTAATTAATAATTAATTAATTATTAACTTAGTTTGATTAAGTTAGTTGCTTAGGTTAGTAATTATTTTAATGTCTGATTAATTTAAATTAATTAAAATACAATATAAAAATACATATATTAAACAAAACTTAAAAATTAAAAACATAATAAAAATATTAAAACAAAATAAAATTAAAATAACCAAAAAATAAACAAAAAATAAAATAAAACAAAGTAATTAAAAAAAAATTAAATAAATAATCAAACACATAAAATACATAAAACATAAAAGAAAAACACCTAACATAACAATTTCAATCAACAACAAAAAAAACTAAAACTACACTACCCTAAGTCCTCACCCACTCTTCCCAAGCATTTCGCCTCCCCCCCGCACGTCCCATCACCTCAGGGGGGTACGAAAAGATTTTTATTAAAAACCACCCCCTGGACACTTGTCACCTCCACATGCTAGCGGACCCCCCCAAAAAACCGCTTAGCACCTCAAGGGGGGCCGGAATTACCACTTTTGCCAAAAAAAACCACTTTCACAACGTTTTTTACCAGTCGACTTCTGAAGTCATTTCTGGGAAAACTAAGGCTAATTTTGAAAAACTGAGAGAGGTTTTTCTCCATAACGGGCTGAAGAATAAAATTTTAACTCAATTGTTGCACAAGTGCCACCATCTGGGAGATTTAAAGCTATCTTTCAGCCTCATTTTTCGGATTTCTGGTTCTTTCTGTTACAGTCCCGATTTTACGAGAGCTGTTACGGTGAACTGAAGGTGAATTTGGAAACACCAAAAGAGGTTTTTGTCCCCAACATACAAATATACAATAACCTCCTTCATTTTGTTCCCAGGTGTCATCATTGAATATAAAAATGGTCTATTCGGACCCCCTTTTTGCATAAATTCAGCTTATCTTTCATGGCAGATAGTTCAAGATTTTTGGGGATTAGTTGTTATTTTTAGCCGAGGAGGTTGAAATCAACCTCCTGAGACTGGAGAGAGTCATTTTATATATTGTAATAAGGATTATTGAGGGGTTGATTGTTGATTTATTCATTCCCAGTCCCTAAGGGGATACTTTGTCACATTCCAGATGATCTACCAGAAATAATAAGGCATGGTTCACAGGATTTCTGCATGAGACTTCTTGGTGATTTTTTTTTCTCTGCATAAATGTTTTATTACTTTGTAATTCCATATAAGTATCTCTCTATCTCATCAAGTAAAATAAATACTAAGAGAAAAAAATTTTTAATTACACTTTGTCTCTGCCTTTTTAATGATCTTCATGTTTTCTTCTAAAGTTAAGCACAATAATTATTAGTTGCTCCTCTTCTTGATGGACCTTTACTCTTTTCTTCTCATCCATTCCACTTGATTCCATCAGATCCAACGGTATTTTTTTCTTTCCCTGTGGATAAGATATTATTATGCCTGAGATATATCCCTGATTGAACATATACATCCCATGGCCCAATGGAAAGCACAACTCTCAATCTCTCAAATATTACAAACTTTAAAATCCAAACTCTGAAACCATTAGCTAGCCTAATATCCTATTCTAGAAAAATCTAAATATGAAAGAGATATCCCTCTCTAAGTCTTGGAGGGCTAGATCCGAGACTCGAAGTGGTTTTTTTGTTGCCTCTATGACTGCCTCCACATCCTTGGGCAAATTACAGAGTGATAACATAATGGTGACCATACTGGGGACTTTCCCCAGTAGTACACTTCAATATCCAGATCTGATCATTGATGGTGGATAGTGACTAGACACCAAAAGGATAAGATCATTCACCTGGCGACTCCAAATAGCTCCAGACAGTGCCGACTCAAAGACTCCACTGGAGGAAGAACTTGAAGCATGACCAAGCAATCTAGAAATACCAGGTACTCAAGCTCAAATTGTATTCATGATATTATTGGTTTCATCTGCAATTAGTTTCTCTCTTATCATGATCCTGGTTCAGAGTATATTGTTGAAATCTAGGATGATCATTTTTAACCCGAAGAGCCTCAAAGTATTGAGCCCATTCCCATAACTTTTGTACATACTCATATAGCTATAGAAAGCCTTGACAAACATAAGCCTTCTACTTTATCCCCCACAACTGTCAATATCTCTAACAGACATGTAAAAAACCCAGAGTTACAGGTTGAAATTCCATATAGTTATAAGCCCCTTTCTTTACCTCCTATACCTATGAAAATCCTAAACAGATACAAACCTCTAGATTTTCCTCATATCCTCCTTGAACTCCCTGCAAATTACACCAATAATATGCCCAGATTTGATGGAGAGAATGCCAATATTACTGCTAAAAAACACATCCATAGGTTTGAAGATTTCCTTGAACTTTATGAGGTTGAAGTCGATGATGTATATATAAGGATGTTTGCCTTGTCTTTGCAAGGTAAAGTTAAGAACTGGTTTAAAAATCTCCCAACTGCAAGCATTAACAATTTCCATCAGTTTGTGCAAGCTTTCCTAGATCGATGGGTGATCATGAGAAATGTTTTTCTCATCCTAGAAGAGTATGACCATTTGAAAAGACAGCCAGTGGAAACAATACAACAGTTTTCAGAAAGGTTGAATAAGGTATATCATGCAATTCCTGTTGATATAAGGCCACCTCTAGGATCAACCCACTTTCATTTCACATATGCCTTCAATCCTAAGATGACATTCCAATTAAGAGAAAGGAACACTCCCACTCTCGAAGAAATGCAGAACATTGTAGTTGATGTGGAAGCTAACTTATTGAACAAAAAAACAAAGTTAAAGGCAAAAGAGAAAGATAGAACATAAAATAGACGAATACCATCTTCATAAGTGAAGCTAGATGTCTTGGCCAACATTGTAAGAGAGATGATGAAGAAAATTGGTAGGAAAGAGGAGCTTGTTGTTCGAATACTTTATGTTCCATTAGTGCCAGAACGGACAAGGATAATTGTCCCCAAACACTTTGCAGCCCAGCCTCAGTATTCTGAACCACCAAAGGATTATTTCATGTATTCCATTCACCATACAGTCGAATATGAAGTTCAAAATTAGAGGGTGGTGGAAAATTCTCCTGACAAGATATGCATGTTCAATGGCATTTCATCCATGGATGATTTACCCAAGTATGATCAGTATGATGATGATCATGAGGATGAAATAGATGTGGATTGTTCAAACCAATCAACAACATTTCCTTGGCAGGAAGAAGATCAATTGCAACTCAGACATGACAATCAACCTTTGTAGAAAAACCATGACAGCGATGAGGAAAATGCAGAAAAATTCAGAGTAAGGGAAAAGTCGTTTCCCTTATGTTTCTCATCTTTTCAATTTTTGAAAAGGAACTCTAGGCCAGTTCTAAATAGTGAAGAAAAAAAAATCTCGGATCAATCATTTGAAGATGCCATTGATGATATGGAGGTTGTTCTAAACCCAGATTACAGCCCTTGACATTCTTTGATTCTCAAATTCAAGATGAAAGATTAAAGCCCGAGACAAATTATGAGTTAGTCCAAAATAACTTTGTACCATTATGATTTAATTCATTTTAGTTTTTGAAAACGAATCTTGAGTATATTCTAAAGGATAAACATATAGAAAATCAAGAAGTCTCGGTGGAACCAATGCAATAGTCATTTCAATTTCTACAGGATCCAATATCTGATGTGTTGGGTGATTTGTGTTATCAAAGCCATTTTCCATCATCCATCTATGGGATAAAAATTTGTTATGATATTGACATGATCAGGAAGGCATCTTCATTGTCTTTTTTAGCAGAAGTCACATTACAAAGCCCATCAAAACATTTGCAGCCATATCAGATTTTTTTTTAGGATGCAAATAGCATAACTACAACAACCAATCATGAAGTTGAGTTGGTTAAATTTGACTATCCAGTAGTAATTAATGTCTATTATGATCCTGGAGTGGTATATATGGAAGAGTTATTCTATTCAGAATCCCCATCGATGCCTAAATCTTTTGTAATTGTCCACGGTCCTAGGGTTTTGTGTTGTAAAGATCAGGTTGGAAATTATCATGTCTTTCCCATGCAAGTTTTTTTTCTGATATGGATGAAAAACATTAAAAGAGCAGAGTTTTTAGAGAATTTTCTTGACTGGATGCACTGGCATTATTGTATCATTTAGAAAGACAAAATTGTCAGTAGTGTAGGGTAGGTAACAGTTTTGAATAAGCTTAGTCATTTGAGCATCTTTTCAGTATTGTATGATTTGCAACATAGTTTGCATTTGATAGTATATAGTTCACTGTTTAATCAAATCTGATCCAGTTCGAAGATTGTAGTTGTAGTGACTTCATGGCCCAATGAATAAATCATCGTTTTTCATGTTCAAAGTTCAGTGGTTCTTGACACCTCTTGAAAGAGCTTCCATCCCCAGGTGGAGCCTATGTTAGAGACCTATAATCATAGGTAACTTGATTATTTAGCTACTGATTTGGCATTTCTCCCATGATGAAGGCATCTGGATTGGTTGATTCCATTTTTCCCTCCATCCATTTCACCTGATCCTCCATCACCCTGCTGCATTTTTCATCCACCGCCGCACCACTCTCTCCCTTGAACCTTTGTCCTGTTGATTACATCTCGCTCGTCACTCATCCGTGCATGAATAAACCAAGCTTAGGATAATAAAAAAATAATTAAGTTAATATTAAATGGTTAGTGGCGTTTTCTAATGCTCATTAGCCCAATAAAGTTTTTTTTCAATAGGATAATTTAAAATAAAATAATGATTAGATTAATTATTAATTAATTATTAACTTAGTCTGATTAAGTTAGTTGCCTAGGTTAGTAATTAGTTTAGTGTCTAATTAATTTAAATTAATTAAAATACAATATAAAAATACATATATTAAACAAAACTTAAAAATTAAAAACATAAAAAAAAATATTAAAATAAAATAAAATTAAAATAAACAAAAAATAAAATAAAACAAAGTAATTAAAAGCAAATTAAATAAAAAAGAAAACACATAAAAAACATAAAACATAAAACAAAAACATGTAACATAACAAATTCAATAAACAAAACAAAAAATAAAAAATAAAAAAAA
>JZKD02S1232457.1:157746-184552 GCA_000966675.3 Picea glauca
CTAAAAACATGTTTATTAAAAACCACCCCCTGGACACTTGTCACCTCCACATGCTAGTGGACCCCCCCAAAAAAAAACCGCTTACCACCTTAGGGGGGTCTAGAATTACCACTTTTGCGAAAAACAACCACTTTCCCAGCGTTTTTGACCAGTCGACTTCTGAAGGCGTTTTTGGGCAAAAAAAGGTGAATTTTGAAAAATCGAGAGAGGCTTTTCTCATTAATGGGCTGAAGAAAAAAAAAATCTCTCATTTTTTTCACAGGTGGCACCATCTGGGAGAATTGAATCTATCGTTCAGTCTCATTTTTTGGATTTTTGGTTCTTTCTATTATAGTCCCGATTTTGCGAGAGCTATTACGGTGAGATGGAGGCTAATTTGGCGAAACCAAAAGAGATTTTTGTCCGAAACATACTCATATACAATAAAATCCTTCAGTTTTTTCCCAGGTGTCAGCATTGAAGAGAAACACATGTCTGTTCGAACCCCCTTTTTGCAGAAATTCGGCTCGTCTTTCATGGCGAACAGTTCAAGATTTTTGGGGATTTGTTGTTATTTTTAACCCAGGTGGTTGAACTTGACCTCATGATCCTGGAGAGATTTGGTTTACGTATTTTAATAAGGATGATTGAGGGGTTTATTTTTTATTTATTCATTCCCAACCCCTAAGGGGATACTTCGTCACATTCCAGATGATCTACCAGAAATAATAAGGCATGGTTCACAGGATTCCAGCATGAGACTTCTTGGTGAATTTTTTTTCTTTGCGTAAATGTTTTCTTACTCTGTAATTCCATATATGTATCTCTCTATCTCATCAAGTAAAAGAAATGCTAAGAGCATACTTTGTTTAATTACACTCTGTCTCTTCCTTTTTAATGATCTTCATGTTTTCTTCTAAAGTTAAGCACATGAATTCTTAGCTGCTCCTCTGCTTGATGGACCTTTTCTCTTTTCCTCTCATCCATTCCACTTGATTCCATCAGATCCAATGGTATTTTTTTCTTTCCTTATGGATAATATATTATTATGTCTGAGATAGATCCCTGATCGAACATATAGATCCCATGGCCCAATGGAAAGCACAACTCTCAATCTCTCAAATATTACAAAATTTAAAATCCAAACTCTGAAAGCATTAGTTAGCCTAATATCCTATTCCAAACAAATCTAAATCTGACAGAGATCCCTCTCTGAGTCTTGGAGGGCTATATCTGAGACTCGAAGTGGTTTTGATGTTGCCTCTATGACTGCCTCCACAATGTTGGGCAACTTACAGAGTGATAAAAGGTACTATGCATGGACTCAAGATTTCTCTAACCAAACCCTTATCCAACAAATCTTAGACTTGATTCTTGACCTATTCATTCTCTTGAGGTGTCAAACTATATGCTTCCTTGTTTTGAAAAATTTCTCCTAGAATAAGGTCAATGTGATGACTAATACTCCTAATGGGTGGCAAAGAGCAACGTAAATCATCCACCACAATATCAAAAAAATTACCCAACAGTTCTTGAATTTCTACAAGCAGATCATCCACATAAGTAATCATACAGATGACTCTAGGATTTCTTACAACAACAAACCACATCTCTTTTTCCTTATTGACTTCATTCAAGAGTTATTTCCCACTTGTTAGAGTCCTATAGTTCATAGTATCAAATGGTGATTGAATATTTTTCTTTCAGTGATTTTATATTGTAATTAATATTACATTCTCCAAATTATTTCCAAAAGTAAAAGAAAAAGATAAAAAAAATAATGTAAATGAAAATAGGGTAGAAAAGAAAAGAAAATAAAATAAAAATGTAGAAAAAAAGAAGAAGAAGAGAAAAACAAGAAAACCCCATGAAAAGAAAAATAAGTGTGAAATTGCTGCAAATTTGAATGCCACATTCCTAGATCCTTGCTTGAATCATAGAGTTTAATCATGATCAAACAATTTTCAATTTCTGTTGTTAGGTTAGAGAATAATTTTAGCCAAACTGTTTAATCTTGGCTAAAAAAGATAGGTAGAGGAAGAAATTAATCCAATTGTTTAAGATGGATTAATTAGCTATATGCATAGGATAAAATATTGGTTAGATAAATTTTCCCTTCAAAGAAAATTAAACAGGGTATGCACATTAAAATCAACCCTAAGTTGATGAAAATAAGTTAGATTATTATAGGAAAGATAAAATGAGAATGTAAATTTTTCAAAATAAAATATTTTGCTTTATGGCACATATGTTTTAACTAAAGTTGGAAAATTGACAAGACAAATTTTCTTTTAGTACATAAATTCCATGCAGATCTTTCTTGATGACATTATCCATTTTCCTGATCGACGACCCTTGATAGTTTTTTCCCTCCCCAACTTACATACCTTTATCGATGGAAGGGGGGTCCGATTTTTTTTTTTTCTCGGCCCGACCCGACCTAACATGGAATTCCCTCATCATTTCACATCCCCCCCTTTGACTATCACAAAACACCTACTACCCTCTCTGAAATATTCCTAACTCACTCTCGATACCGCCCATTCCTCTACTACTCCCCCTCTCCCTACACGACACCTATCCCCACACCTCATATCCGTTAGCCAATTAAATCCTTCCCTATGACCGTTAGTTGTCTCATAACGGTATCGCGCCCTAATGGATATCCCTGCACATACAAAAAACCTCCCTTCCCCCCCCATTACATTATTTGTTGACTAAGAACCCGTGAATACCAAGCAAATATTTGTGTCAGAATACCACCACCATCACTTACCTTCAACTAGCGAGCTATTTTCTTGGTAATTACAACATTGCTAACCTATTCTATTGTTAGTTTTTCAACTATGGCTCCCAAAGTCAAGTCTATCGACGCCTCTAAAAATCCAATGGTTACCCCTCTAATTGACCTTGACCACATTCCTCTGGCAGACAAAGATTATAAATTTGTAGAGCCTAAGTGTGAATCCAATTTATTCGAATTACACTACTGGTTGGAGGATAATTTCCTTGACCAGAGTGATGAAATTGGACTATGGGAATCCAATTTACCCCTCTACATGTTTCCCCAAACCTACCTTTTCCCTGAATTCATCCTTAAATACCAAGCTAGTTATCTACCAAGCCAAAGAGCCATTGCATCTCACAATGGTGAAATTATGTTTACAATTACTCCTGAGACCATTAACCAAATGTTGTAGATCCCTCAAAATAACTCCACCACCCCTTTCTTTGTGGAATCCCTAAATGAATTATATCAGAAATTGACCTTTTCCTAGAGAGCCCGATTTTTTGAAAGTTTCCTCCCTGAAGATGCCCAACTGCCTAAGAAAAATCCACCATGGCCCTCTTCTATTTTCCCAAAGAAGGATAATCAAATTATCTCCATGATCTCATATATATTAGGATATTATTCTAATGAATGGGTATATGAACCTATTTTAGGTTTTCTATCCATTTTCTCTACAGAAGAAAATGGTTCTATGAACTTCAATTTCAGTCAATTCTTGGTTGAGAACATTCATGAATAGTTTCTTAAGTTTCAAACTGAAGGAATGTTCAAGTATTATTAAATTTTGGTTTATATATTCATGTTCTATCAAGAAGACATGTTCCCTTTCACACTCTAGAAGCTAAATGAACAAGGAACTTCACAGTCAGCCATCTTTTGGACTTCATTGGTGAGAAAGAACTCAATGGAGTACAGTTTCAAATATTTTTTGATCATTTCATTTATCCATATATTTGTTTACTGAGCAACAGTACAAAACCCAGGGTTAGTGAAGAAATTCATAAGGTTTTACATCTAACTGAGCATGCCAAGACAAGTGATTGGTATTTATACCATAATTATATAGAAAATAAGGGTGTATGGATGTGAGTTGCCACCATACAGATTGCCTAAATACCTCCCAATGAGGATTTTTGCATTGGAGTATATAAGACAAATTATAAATTTAGATTAAATCTACTTTGTAGCAACCAAGAAGAAATCTCAGTTCAGAATTAAAACTCAGATAAGACCATTTATTTGTAACAACATAGAAACATGTGAAGAAGTAGACATCCTCTTAAAATAGATGAAGTTTCCTCTAAGATTTACTTGGTCATATGACCCATTTGGTATTATTTCTGAGCCGAGGACCAAACATAAGACCATTCCCTATGTGCATACACATTTAAGGCCAAAGATTGAAAAACAAATGAACCAAGTTGAGTCGGAAGAGAACACCTTGAAAGTAGTAGAAGAAGAAATTTTGTCTATGACCACTTCATAGACCATCACACCTTAGAAACAAGTAGGGAAAAGATCAAGGAATAAATACTTTCCTTCAGTCACACAGGTATCAACAGATGATTTTCAAATATATAGGAAGAGGACTAAAACCATTCCTACAATAGGTTTTCTTAAAGAGGGAGAAATGCAGTCTACAATAGTCTTGGAAGGACCACACTCTTCAGTACAGTCAACCAATTTCTTTATAGGATCTCTATCATCATCATATTCACAAAGGAATCCAGATACAACTCTAACATCTGAATCAATTCATGGAGAAAAGGAGTCAAATATTTTTGATAAGTATAAGGAAATTAAGCAAAAGAATGAACTTCTCAAAAGTAGTACTTATACGTAATTTTGGAAACAAAATTCTACTGCTCAACACATACTTTTCTCATATTTTGACACATATAAGGGAAGAATGCAACTGACATTCTTACAAGAATAGGTCCCCTATCTAAAGACAACAACTGATTACAAGAAGACTTAATTTGAATTTGATATAAAGGATGTCCATCCTATTGATCAGATGGATATATACAGATAGACATGGTAGATGATTTATTCAAACCTAACAAACACTACAATGACATCTTCCAAGTTAAAGGTATCACAAACTAATATCCAGGGTCAGTTGAAGATTGAAAATATCTCTTCTTTGGCAAAGGATAATAAGATAAAATCATTAGATGAATTAGTACTCAAGATTTGATATGACCCAACTAACGTCAAAGCAACAAAAGAGTTGATTAAGAATAAGAATGATGACATAGCATCACTTAGGAAATAGTTGAAACTACCAACAACAGAGGATTCATAGACTAAAGAGGTGGCCGAGATAGAGAGCCAAAAAGAAGAAATGCTCAAATTGATTATGGAGAAAAATGCACAGATTAGGGAAATGGAAGCAGAGATGGATAAAATGATCAAGGAAAAAGAGTAGAATGCACATTTGGCCATAATTCCACTAGATGCAGTGCCCATGATAGAGATAAGAACAAAAATAGTTTCTACATCAACATCAACCCCAACACAAGCTTTAGATGCCTCAGATAAATTGGTGAAAGCTATGGAGGACATGTCCATACAAGGAGTAGGAATAAAAAAGTTACAGGAAGAAGTAAATTCATTACAAGAACAAAAAGAAAGGATTGAGACTTGTCATCACGCCAAAATACATAAATATCAGAGGCTCAAGCAACGACTACAACAATTAGGAAAAGAAACAACCATGGATAATACCTTAGCCCAAGATGAGGAAAATATATGGATAGACATCAATAAATCCATGACAAAGATTTGGTATTTTATACATATTATATTTGAGCAACATGAGTTAATTCAAAAAGATAGAGGAGTCATTGAAAGAATTAGGGAATAATTGGGACAAAATCCAACAGAAGCCACAAATATCATCAGGTTTCTAAATTCTAAAAACAAGCAGGATTTAGAGAAGCTAGAGATAGAAGACAGAACTGAAACTGTCTTGGAAATAAAAAAGGTTCTAACTAAGAAAGTCCTCATGTTGAAATTGGAAGAAAAATGCCAGGTTATGGAAATAGGTGTGCAGAGGTTGTTCAACAAGTTTTAGGTTCTAAACAAGAAAGGACTACCTGGTTTATTAGTGTTAAATGACAATTTAATCACCTTGCATGATTATACCCAGAAATTAAAGACAATGGCAAAATATAATTCAAAATTCGTAGGAATACAAGGAAGCATCAATGGGAAAGAATTCCTGGAAACACTACAGTTTGATTTGAACATTTAGCATGATATCAAACACATTTTCATCACCAAACACACTTTTTCTAAATACACAGAGGTGGATGAAATTTACAAGAAATTACTCAAAATATCAATCCCAAGTAAAAAATGGTGGGACAAATTGTGTGAGATACTTGACTAAATATGGGTTCTACTCTTCAACAGTAAGGACCAACAACTAATAAAAAGTCAAAGGGACAAACTATCAACAGTTTCCATCAAAACAACACTAGAAATCTGAACAGATCTGAAACATTCGTAGATTTTTATAACTGGAGATACATTTAGTTTAGATATTCCTAAAATATATCCTGATCAATTATGGCAGGATGTTTTGTAAATAAATGTATAAATAATTCTCATTCTGAAGTACGCAGGGTTGATGTTTTCATCCAAGAAAGCTATTTTTTATGATTCAAGTGGATTGATCAATAATAAAAAAAGGTCTCTTTCACAGGATTCTCATGTCAAACTGTTGGTGAAGTGCATCTATCTACATTTATGTTTTCCTTTCTCTGTTATCATTCTTATGTGTTTCTAATCCTAATTATTCAAAATAAGGTTGACAAACATACCTTTTTTTAATATACTCTGTTTCTGGCTTTGAATAATCTCTATGTTTTCAACTAAAATTAAGTAAAATGAATTCTTAATTGATATTTTACTTGATGGAATTCCTTTCACTTATTCCTATTCACTTCATCCAAATTTACAAGATCCAAACAGTTTAACTACCATGCCCTGTGAAGAAACTTTATAAAAATCTCAAATCGATCCCTATTTTATGGGACATACCCCATAGCCCAATGGTAATTTAAGCATTTAATTATCCAAACAATTCAAATCAAACAAAGAAATCATGAACTATCATAACTAGCGTAATATTTTAATCTAAACAAATCTAAATCTTACAAAGAGATACCTCTTTGAAGATGGAAGGGATATATCCCAGCTTCGAAAGTGGTTTTGTGGTTACCTTTGTCCTTGATTATACAACCTATATAAATTATAGAGTGATAACATAATGGAGACCATACTAGGGAACAAACATATTTTCAACTTCTACGGATTCTTTTCCCTAGTAAGAAAACTTTATTTCTAGAAAATCAAGGATTCAAATATTCAGAAATAAATGCTCAAAGGTTGTAAACTTTGTAAATAACTAAGTACTGTGTTTAAATTTTTAGTTGTGTCTCCAAAATAATTCACACCAGATCTCATCCTGATCCAAAACCTCTAAAAATTGTACATGACCCTGGAAAATTGATTAGGAAAAGAAATTTAGCAGAAAGTCAAGGGAGCAGTAGTACCCTGCCTAGGGAAACCTCTCTCCTAGAGAAATGTGTCATAATCTAGGATATTCAGTTTGATATACCATTTGAGCATAGTCTATTCCAAACTAAGTATGAGAGATTTGTGGATGAAACATTATTAAATCAAGCTATTCTGCAACCCGATACATCTAAAAGACAATCTATTGAATCGGATCTTGATCAATAAATACTCCAAATTGTTTACAAGTTATAAGATATAGCATCTGATCTCAACCAAGCTTTACATGAAGCCTATATTCAACAATATGTTGAACTTTCTTCCCTGGCCTTTTCCACATCATCTATTAATTCTCAATTTGTTCATCCTACATCTATCGATCCTGCTTCTTCTATATTTTCCACTACTTCTCCAATAACTTCACAGATAGTGATCCAACTTATTATAGGAGTTACCGCATATACCTTCCACAAGTTCATTGGCTATCTATCCGCATATACCAATCATGGAAGCAAGATATGCTACCCTCATTTTTCCTGCTCCTTTACATAATATTCCCTAAGACTATCAAACTATGATTCCTTAATTTGATGGAACTGGAACATATGCACAACAACATTTTGATAAGATGAATGAATTTTTTGACCTGCAAGAAGTAGATGATGAAGATGTCAAAATGAGATTGTTTTCCCAAAGCTTAAATGGAGAATTCAGGAAATGGTTCAAATCCTTACTAACTTCTAGTCTAAATGACATTACTTCTTTTCCCCAATCATTCCTCAATAGATGGGAAGTTAAGAAAAATCCAGTTCAAATTGATCTAAATATGAATGTATTAAAACATCCCCTAGGAAAGTGTGCAGGATTATTGCACAAGATTTAACAATATTTACAATGCAATTCCAACAAACATTAAACCCCCTCAAGGTTTAGCTTTAATTAAATTCCCTGACGGTTTTGATGCTCACATGTCTTATCAATTGAGAGAAAGAAACCATGTAACCTTGGAAGAGATGTAGAGGGATGTTGTGAGTGTAGAGGCCAATCTGTTAGCTAAGAGGGATAGACTTAGAATAGAGAGGAGAGTAACTATAAAAGAAGAACCATATACCTTTTCCATTGATGAAAAAATAGAATCCTTAGTTAGAACCATGGAAAGGATGATGGACATGGTAGACATTGTTGATAGGACTCCTCCTAGAGAAAATCAACCTGGCCCCCAAATAAAAAATCCTAATTTTAGGAGAAACCAACCCTAAATCAGAAAAATAGAACAAAGAGAACAAAGAGGTCTAGATCAACAGATCATGCCTTCATTTCAAGAAAATTATGTTGATAAAGGGGACTAAATAGTTGAAGACCTTGATGATGTTCATATCAATTTGATGGGAATAAATGATAATGATTCTGTATTTCTCACTCAAGACGAACATGATATTTTCCTTCTTTCACAAACTGAAGTTGATCACGAGGAATCTGAATACTATAAACAAGGTTTTGAAAACACAAATATTGAGGTCCATAGGCAGTATAATCTAAGGATTAAGAAATAAACTAATAATCCTACCAAGAAAACTCCTGATAATTCCACTAAAAAGACAACTAAAATATATGTTAAGAAAATTCTCGACATTCCTCCTAAAAAGAACATAGAAGATCCAACCAAAAAAACATATGATATTGTCTAAAAAAAAACTCCAACTATTATTCCCTTTGCGATCTAGGCCAAAGATATTTTAGAAAAGGACGTTGTTGAGAAAGATGTCCCTAACCCAAATAAAACTCAAACATCATTCAACATAGAAAATGAATTAGCAAAACTCGAGATACATGTTCCTCTAATAGAGCTCATGAATAAGAATGCATATATATCACAAGTGTTTTCCCTCGACCAAGTTTTGGAGAACCTTGATCACATTTTTTTTGGGACTTCGATAGGCTGGTCGAAGACAGGGTGCCAAGCGAAGCAGAGATTGCGGGATCTCATCCCCTTTTTAGGGAACTTTTGGGTTTAGGGTTTATGTAATGGGTATGGGATGTCGGTCCATGGGTTTGCCCATGTTTAGGCCCATTTTGTAATGTATAAGTAGAAATCTAGGCGATGTAAGTAGAGAGACCTAGTATAATCGGCTTAGTGCAGAGCTAGAGACTTTGTGCATACTATGTGTTAAGACTTGTAGATCTAAGTGCAAGAGATTGTAAGAATCTTGTGTGAAGACTATGTAAGAAGGATTTGTGTTGTGACCTAACTCGAGGAAGGAGGATCCGACGAGGTGTGCACAGATCTCTTGTCCTATGCGGAATGGGTTTTTTGGGCTCTATGCATGTACGAAGATTGATAGAAGACAATAAAGAAGAGAAGAGTTGGTGGGCATAGCCCCACGCTGGGGTGAACCACGTATATCTCGTGTTATGGTTGCTTTGTGCATTATAGTTGTTATGTTATTGATGTGATGTATGATTAGTAAAATGATATATGTTAGATGCAATAACTTAGTTCTTAGTAATGTGAATAAATGCTAGATTTTATCTCTTTCCATATGCTAAGTGCTTAGATGTGTTAGATCTGGTTGAATACTATGTTATCCTATAATTAGGATTTGGATCTACGATGTGAGTAAGGGATAATTGTTAATGAATGCTAACTGCTAAGTGCCTTGTTAGAGTGGTGTAATCACAAATCTGTGTCCCATCTAGGTTGCAGACGTTTGAGTCCTGCAACCACCCTTGCCTCTACCTCAGGTGAGAATTCATCTGCTTCACAGGTATTTACGAAAGGGTTGATATTTAGGGTTTTGTTGGTGCGTTGTTGAAGCGTTGAACCGTAGGTCTTCCCCTGTGCCAACAAATGGTTCTGTTGTCGGGATTGAAATTGTGATTTCTAGGAACTGAAGAAAAGAGAAATAGTTGTGCGTAGATATGCTACTTTAGTGTGCAGTATTATAATTGAATTGCAAAGATTTTTGCTAAGAAGAGAAGTCTGATCTGAGGAAAAATAGGTAAGATCATGAAGATTTGTTCTCTAAGAAAGGTAAGATAAGTGAAATTTTTTACAACTAAAGAATGGATCTAGGTATGTTTAATAGATTTGGTCCTAATATGAAAACTAGGGTACAACTAGAATAAAGAATATTTGATATGAATAGATCTGATAGAAATAATGAATGATGTGTTATTCCTATGCATAGAAAGAATGTTTGGACTAACAAATGGATGCAGGATCCTAGAAATATTTTTTTCCAGGTTAGTTACTGTGATCCCAGTGTGAAGTACAGGAAAGGTTGGGGTTCATTTAAAAGAAAGAGAGGATTAAATCTTTGCTATAGTTGTAGAAAACTGGGACATCTTGCTAAGGAATGCCTTGGTAGAGGTCCTAGTTGTCTTTTCTGTAAAGATATGGACCATGAAGTTTTGGATTGCCCTAGAATGATTGAAAAAGTTGGAAATATGAATATGAGACACGCCAATGAACTAAGGATATGATAGAACCCCAGAAAGGATCAGAGACTGTATTACTGCAAATGAAAGAAACCCTGAATGATCATAGAGACACCAGTTTATTAGAGATATTAAAAGAGAAAGAGTACATAGAAACAAGAATATGAGACTTTGACATAGATCATGTCTTGGATGAGGAAACACAGGTGAATATCATGATAGAAATAACATGGGAAATTTTGGGAATGCCTACTATGGTTCCTTCATTAGGAGGAATAGGATTATTTAGAGGAAAGCTAATAACCCTATGTGGAAGACATACCCAAACATCTATGATTTCTCATGGAACATCAACAAAAGAAGAATTTGAGATCATTAAGTTTGTTGAGAACAATGCCCGATTTGCTAATTTGTTAGGAAAAACCTGGATTGAGAAAGATTAGATACAAAGGAAACACGAAGAGAAGGATCTAGAATAGAAAAATAAAGAACTAAGAGATTTTATGGCTAGGAGAATAGAGCACTTATTGAAATAACAAGACGACCAACTGAAGCTACTGAGGACCAGAGATCTGGACGCCAAAGTTGAAAGAACATAGGAAGACATGAAACACCTGGATGTACAAGAGAGTACGAAACCTTCCCCAGACAGAGAAGAAGTATAACCCTTGAACCCTATGAAAGATCATCGACAACGTGAAGTTAGTTTTCTGAGAGAAGGTAAGAATAAAAATGGGAAGAGGAACCCATTAACTCAGATTACAGGAAAGAAGGTTAGAAAACTCAGTAAGAAGAAAGAAAAGTTAGAAAAATTGCAAGAAGTTCTAGGGACGACTTTGCAGAAGGAAGGTTTCCAGAACTTGAACTCCACCGGGATATCAGAACAACAAATATTGGTAGTTAACCATGGTGAAGCAATATGACCATTAGATTCATCCCAACCGTTAGAATGACGCTCCAGAACAACTAGAAATGCATTTATTATTGAAACATTTTCCACTAGACCGTTGGGACCGCACCATAACGGATGGAATAACATTGATTGAGGCGTTCCTTCCTATTGATAGAGTTCGTTACGACTTTGTCTATTTATCTCGTCGAGAGTTGCACCGAGAAAATTTTTTCCAACTATGATTATTCGAGCCCACAGAGAACCAGTTTCTTTCACACAGTGATCATTGAGACCTCGCCATCCGTTCTATTACATTGAGTGTTTGTTCACCGGCCTATTAGATCTTGAGTGTGCATGTCAGATGAAGTTAGCTTAGCAGAAAAATCTATAGAAGAGATCCTCATAGACCTCATGGCAGAGAAGGTGATGTTTGAATGCATCCAAGCCTCATTGACGAGAGGAGTGCAAGCATTTCTTTCGACTGCTCATGGATCCAGACCCTCCTGAGATGCGATCGAGAAATGAATGAAGCATCATGATGACTTGATGAATGCGAAGCTAATCCCATCAATCCTGCCCGACTATGTCCCACCCCTGGCTGGTGTGGTAAGTCGTGATAGTGTCCCGAGGGACTTCGACTACACAGTCATCATTGCATACGTCCTGAAGGGAATACGTGCAGTCATACCACAGTTGGAGAGGATTCTCACATTGAAGATCAATGAATATAACCTAGGAGACCGCAAGAGCTATGACATGCTTTCACCTCACAAATATTTGACCAAGAACAAGGGGAAGATGTCAAATATCATCCCCTAGTTGTGGACTATTGACAGCACGAGGTCCACTATCTTGAATGTGATGAAGATACCACACTTTGGAAGACATCAGGAGGTTAACGTGTGCGTTAATATCTTGCTATCATGCTTCCATGGTGGTTGTATATGGTTGTATAGAAATATCACCGTTGATCTAGGGCTGATCCATAGGTTCAATGAATTAAGCATGCAGGGACCAGACCCACAAGAATTTTATCCAGGGAAGGCCTTAGATTGCGCTCTGGCGTAGAATATTAAAGACACCTATGGTGATGTCGAGAAGGGGAAGCGAGGCTACAAGGTCGCTTCCATCCAGAATGAAGCAGTGTGACTAGCCTGTTAGTTGATCACTGGTAATTTAGTAAGGAAGAACAAACCCATGCAGATCATGGGGTTCGTTGTTGACCTCGTAGGAAAATGTGTGGAAGGATTACAAATGAACTGAGCAAGTTACCTCGTCAACTAGTTAGAAAAGGACTGTCATGAAGCTCAGGATAAGGGCTATGAGTTCCATTTTAGCTGGTTGTTGATCCTCGTCATTTTCATTGCTTGGGAGATGATGGAAGGAGCGACCTTCCTTGACATTGAGCCGCTTGAGCCACTAGTTGCAAAGTTTTCCATGCTCTAGTATTCAAACGATATGGGGAAACAATGGTAATTGAATGCGATGTTCCATACCTACTACCTGTAGTTAAAGACGACTATTGAGTCTTTCCCTTGTATGATGCTAAACACTCTGGATAGGTTCATACCATTTGTGAAGTTCCACGTAGATAGGCATTTTATATATCACTGTGCACAGAGATGAACAAAAAGAAGAGATTTAGTCCTATTACAATCTCACCAAGGAGGATATGTTGGAAATCACCAAGGAGTGGCCTGAAGAACTCCTAGTGCTAGTTAACCATGCATAACTATCTGAACCCGACCTCATCGGAATTCTAGTGGTTACTTGCGAAGAATATAATGCACATAGTGGTAGCAGGAAGAAAAATAAGGAAGATGTACAGGAAATAAACAACGCATTAGAAGAGACTTCTTCAGATTTTCTTGGAGGAGTAGGTGACGAAAAAGTAGACGAAGAAGAGAACAATCGGGAAGAAGAAAAGTAGAAGCAAGGAAAAGTAACACCGCCTAGGAACCCCCTCGAAGAGGAAGAGACGTCCAAGAAAAGAAAGGTTTCCCCAACGAAACCTACATCGTAGAAGAAGTCCACAGATAGTAAGCCAAAGCTGCAGACTATGCTCATGTTCGATGAATTTGACTTCATTATCGCTGCTATATCAGACACCTCAGAAGACATTTTGCAAAGAAATGAAGCCAAACAAGAAGCCATGTACAAAATAATTGAAGCAGAGCTGAGAGGGGTACAACAAGACCATCACTCCAGCCATGTAGTGTCCACTACACCCCCACCATCAGAAGAAACAAAGTTGGGAGATGAGCCTGCCCAACTTTGCAGAATAACTGATGCAACCAAATATTGCCTTCGTTGCGTGCAAGAAGAAAAATAATAGGCCACAGTGGCTCTGAAACAAGCGCAAAAGGAATTCATAGAGAAATGTTGAGTTACAAAACAAGAGAAGGATGACCTCCAAATGAATTTTGAAGAGGATAAAGTGCAGATCAAGAAAGAGAAAGAACAGCTGCTCACAAAGCAGGTTGGAGTTAAAGAATAAGTTAACAGAGAACTTTGTTCTATGACAGGCTTAGAACAGATAGAAGAAGACCTAGTGGAGATTCAAGTAGCGAATCTTGCTGTAGCCATCCAACAACTTCAATAGAGAGTAGCAAAATTGGAGTTACAAGCAGTGCCAAGTACTCCGTAGGAAGTGAAAGACCAATGAGAAGAAACCACCCAAAGCATAGTCCAGAGAATCAAGGCATTAGCCTTGGAATGTAAACAACTTAGTAGTCAAAGTGCACAGAATTATGAGCGCCTTACTGAGGACCCTGAACTAAAGACACTGGAGTTGAAGCTCCAGGAAGCAAAGTAGAAAGCAACAATAATACAAGAAGAGTTGAATCCCTTGTCATTGGTTGAGCAAATGAAAATATCCCAAGAACAATGCATGGCTCAGCAACAGGTCCATGCCATACAGAGAAAAGTCATGGAAGTGACTCAGAAGCTTTAGCTAGTCCAAGATGCAGCTTGCCTACGTTTTGAGGAGATTGAACGACAAGGAGAAGAACTAGAAAAAGAAGTCACTTCATTCGAACAAATATTGGAAGGACCTGTGATAGAGGGATTTATTCAGGATTTCTCCGAGCAGGAGGCCTTGGCGAAGAAGTAGGTCGAAGAAATTTGAGCCAAGCTCAAGGTGTTTAAAGCAGAGATACCTGGAGCAGGGTGACTCAAGATGAGTCACAGGTGAGTTTTGGCGACCTGTTGACGCTCGACCAAGTTTTGGAGAACCTTGGTCATGTTTGACCATTTTTGGGACTTCGACAGGCTAGTCGAAGACAGAGCGCCAAGCGAAGCGGAGATTGTAGGATATTGACCCCTTTTTAAGGCACTTTTGGGTGTAGGGTTTATGCAACGGGTATGGGATGTCGGCCCATGGGTTTACCCATGTTTAGGCCCATTTTTTAATGTATAAATAGAAATCTAGGTGATGTAAGTAAAGAGACATGGTAGAATCAGCTTAGTGCGAAGATAGAGGCTTTTTGCATACTATGTGTTAAGACTTGCAGAGCTAAGTGCAAGTGATTGTAAGAATCTTGTGTGAAGACTATGTAATAAGACTTTGTGTTGTGACCTAACTCGAGGAAGGAGGATCTGGCGATGTGTGCGTAGATATCCTTTCGTATGCGGAGTGGGGTTTTTGGGCTATGTGCATGTAAGAATATTGACAAAAGATAATAAAGAAGAGAAGATTTGGTTGACGTAGCCCCACACTGGGGTGAACCATGTATATCCTGTGTTACGGTTGCTTTGTGCATTATAGTTGTTATGTTATTAATGTGATTTATGCTTAGTACAATGATATATGTTAGATGCAATAACTTAGTTCTTATTAATGTGAATGAATGATAGATATGATCTCTTTCCATATGCTAAGTGATTAGATGTGTTAGATCTAGTTGAATATTGCATTGTTCTATAATTAGGATTTGGATCTGTGATGTGAGTAAGGGATAATTGCTAATGAATGCTAACTACTAAGTGCTTTGTTGGAGTGGTGTAATCACAGATCTGTGTCCCATCTAGGTTGCAGACATTTTAGTCCTTCAACAACCCCTACCTCTACCTCAGGTGAGACTTCATCTGCTTCCCAGGTGTTGCCAAAAGGGCCGATAGTTAGGGTTTTGTTGGTGCGTTGTTGAAGCGTTGAACCCTGGGTCTTCCCCTGTGCCAAAAACAAGTGATAAAAGATATGAACATAGAGGAAGGTACACACACAATAAATTTTGATGATGATAAACCATAACTATTATTTGAACCTGAAGTCGATGGAAAACTCGAAAATGGAACTGTACCCCCATTCTACATCAATTTAAACATTCATGAAAACAACTTGCACAATGCAATGATTGACTCTGGTGCTTCCCACAACCTTATGCCTAAGGATGTTATGGAAAAATTAGGACTTGATATCACTAGACCATACAAAGATTTGTATTCTTTTGATTCAAGTAAAGTAAAATGCATAGGTCTCATTAAATATTTGTGTGTTACTTTCGCACAAATACCAACCAAGAGCTTGGTAATGGACATAGGTGTTATTGATATAAATCCTAAATATGTCATGTTATTGTCTCGTTCATGGGGAGATAAGTTACAAGGAACCCTTCAAATGGACATGACTTATGCTACCATTCCATTGTTTGGTCAACATAGGATATTATATAGGGAAACATTGATGAAATACATGGACAGTAGTCAGGATAAACCACACAATTATACCTTATATTCTGTTCATTCAGACCTTGATTCTTTTATTTTGTACAATGATGGAGACATAGGAAAATAAATTCCCAATTTAGAAAATGATGTTTATAAAATTGAAGAAGACAAAATCGTTATGGTGGAACATGATAAATAAAATGAACCTCTATGGAACTTAGATTTTGTTGGGGTTGTTAGTAAGGAAGGGTCAGGAGTAGGTGTATGGGTCTTAAATTCAAAAGCCAGCCACTCATAAGGACATTCCTATAAGCTAAAATTCCAATGTACCAACAATATAGATAAATATGAAGCCTTAATCCTAGGATTACAAATTTCAAAGAAGCTTGGTGCCAAGAGAATTTCAATTCGTGGTGACTCTGAGCTGATAATAAAACAAATCAAAGGTGAGTAATTTGCTAAACACCCAATATTGAGAGCTTATAGGAATGTTGTCCTATATTTTCTAGAATGCTTTATTGAGTATGACTTATCAGCCATTCCTAGAGACCATACCATTCTATATGATGTTCTATCTACCTTAGAAAGTACCTACAAAATACCCTACCATCCTAGTCGCCAATACACAGTTGAAGTAAAGAACATACCAACTATCCTGGATAACATCAGATATTGGCAAGTCTTTGGAAATGATGAACAAATTGAAATATTTTTACAATCAAAGAATGAATTTAAGTTTTCCAATATAGATGTAGATTTTGATGATGAAGGTGAAAGTGTGGATGATATAGAATCAAAAGAAATAGATAAAAAACAAGAATGATTGGAAATATTGAAATTGAAATATAATTTTTTTCCTATAGGGTTATCCCCCTTAGAGGAGTTGTTTGATTTTAATGATGTATCCAAAAAGCCTAAAAATAAACCTACTAGAGTTGAAGTTGAAGACTGCAACATAGGAACTGAACAAGTGTTGGCATAGGGGAAGACCCAGGGTTCAATGCTACAACAACACACTGACAAAACCCTAACTACTAGCCCTTTCGGAAACACCTGCGAAGCATATGAAGTCTCAGCTAAGGTAGAGGCAGGGGTGGTTGCAGTACTCATATGTCTGCAAATTTAGCTGGGACACATATCTATGATTCTAACACTTGAAAAATCACTCAACAGTTAACATTCATCAATATCCAGTCTTAGTTACAGCGCAGTTAAACCCTAATTACAGAGTATCGCAATATCCATTCAGATCTAAGGTACTTAAGCACTAAGCATGCGTAGATAAGTTAGATCCATACTATTAAGAACATAGAATTAACATATCTATCTACCATTCATCTATATTAAAGCACTAAGAACATTAACATATAAACAAATCAACACATCGCACAAAGTAGAGCAACACAACATGTACGTGGTTCACCCCCACCCTGGGGCTATGCCCACCAACTCTTTGTATTCTTTATTAGTTTCTTCAATCAGTTACATGCATAGAGCCTCAAAAAACATACTCCATAGAGGATACGGGATCTACACAGCTTGCTAGATCCTCCTTCCCCGAGTAGATCTAAGCACACAACCTTCCACAGTCTCTTACAATTACTTTCACCTAGCTCTGCAAGTCTCACATAGTATGCACCAAAGAAATCTCCACTTAGCACTTAGCACTTTCAATAACATAGATTGGACTACAACCATCACTTGCATCTATCCAAATGGCACTTAGCCATTCATACTTACTACATCTCCTTAGCATCTATTTATATATACAAAATATGCCTAAGCATGGGTAAACGCATGGGCCAACATTCCCATACCTGTTACATAACTCGGAATCCCAAAAAGGGCCCTAAAAGGGGTCGATATCCCGCAATATCTGCTTCATCTTGCGCTCTGCCTTCGACAACTTGTCGAAGTCCCAAATTTAGGTCAAACATGACCAAGACTCCTCAAAACTTTGTCAAGGGCCAACATGCCCCCAACCCTCACCCATGACTCATCCTGAGTCACTCTGATCTGACTAGTTCTGCTTCAAAAGAATTGATCTTGGCTCGAGATGCTTCGACTTGTTGTTGTGGCAGGACCTCGTATTCAATGAACTCTTGCATGAATGCTTCGTTGACAGGTCCCTCTAGGAATTGCTCAGTTGCAGTGATGACTTTCTCTAGTTCTTCTCCTTGGCCTTCGATCTCTGTGAACATTTGGTAAGCCTTATATTGTATAGGTTGGAGCCTTTGAGTCACTTCCATGACTTTGTTTTGGATAGTGTAGACCTGCTGCTGGCCAGTGCACTACTCTTAGGATGGATTCATTCTTTCCACAGCTGACATGGGCTTCAACTGCGCCTGTATATTTTCTTCTTGATACTTCACCTCTTGGAGTTGTGACTCTAGTGCCTTCAGTTATGGATTCTCTGTGATTTTTTCATAGGTTTGGGCACTGTGATTAGTGAGTTTCTTACATTCCATGGAAAGGGCCTTTATTCTCTCAACTGTGCTTCAAGCAGTTTCTTCTCTTTGGTCCCTCACATCCTGTGGGGTGTTGGGCACTGTGTGGAGATCTAAGTCTGTTATTCATTGTTGTAGGTGTTGGATAGCCTCTGCGAGCTACTCTACTTGATGCATGACTTGGTATTCTTCTTGTGGTTCTAATCCTACAACAGAGCGGAGTGATTTGTTGACTGCTTCCTTTACTTCGAGGTTCTCTGCGAGAAACTATTATTTTTCTTGTTGCATTTGTACTTTCTCTTTTTCAAACTTTTCCTAGAGAGAAACCTTCTCCTGTTTTGAAACTCTGTGTTGTTCTACGAGTACGCCTTGCATTTGGTTCAAGGTTTGGGTGGCTTGTTCTATTTCTTCTTGTGCATGATGAAGGCAAGCTTAGATCACATCAACTAGTCAGTGGAGTTGGGTTGGCTCATCTCCCAACTCTGGTTCTCTTGATGGCAGGGGTGCAGTGGACACTATGCGGTTGGAATAAATGGACTTTTTTACCCCTTGGAGTTCGACCTCAATTCTATCGTACATTTCCTCCTTCTTAGCTTCTTTCTTCTCCACGATTTCTAGCAAAGCATCGTTTAGAGTTGTGATGATGAAGTCAAAATCATTGGCAGTAAGAACAGTCTTCATCTTGGTCACGGTGGCTTTTGATTTCTTCTGGGAAGAAGGTTTCAGGGGAGAAACCTTCCTCTTCTTCAGGGGATCAACCGCGTCTCTGCGTGGTGTTACTTCACCTGGATTATGTTTAGATCCTTTTCCATTTATCTCTTCTACTTCTTCATCACCTCCTCAGTCAGGTGATACTGAAGTAGTCTTTACTGAGGCGCTGCTTAAATATTAGACCTCTTCAGTCTTCTTCATTCTACTAGGTCCGGGTGTATCTTGTTATACGAGAAGTCGATGGGGAGGATTGCACTCCTCTCATTGATGCCGCTTGAATACTTGCAGACATTTATCTTTCAGACATTACTCTTTCAGTCACTAGGTCAATGGGAACTTCTTCAACAATTTTCTCTACAACGCTATGTCATCCGACATGCACACTCGTGGTTGAATATCTCAGGCTCGAAGAGTAACTAGTCAATGCAACAGGATGGATGGCAATATCATGAGGATCACTGTACAAAATCAAATAGTCTATGGACTCAGATTCACAGCTGGAAAAAGTGTTCTTGTTGCATGGTGTGATGGGATAAATAGATAACTTGGCAATGAATCTCTTGCATTGGGTGAGAAGCCTTCATCAACTCAGTTATGTCCATTAAGGCACGATCCAAACTGTCTGGTGGTGAAATTTTTGATCATAAATTCCTTTATACCCATTTTGGATGTTGGTCTAATGGTTATACTACCCCTAACGACTATATTTCATTGCCATGGCGAAGTTCCATGTGACGCAATTCCGATATCCCGACAAAGTTCCAATTTTGTAAATTTTACTTCTGCGAAGTTCCCTCTAGAACCTTCTGTAACTTTTCAATCTTATCTCTCTTCTTACTTAGTTTTCTAGCCTTCTTTCTGATGAGATTCATCTCAAGATTCCTTTTTCCATTCTGATTCTTATCTTTGTTTGGTAGAGTAACTTCACACTGGTGAGATTCTTGCCCAGAAATCAGGGGTAATACTTCTTCTCTATCTAGGATAGGTACTTTAGTCTTCTGCAAATATTCTTTTGTTCTTACCACTTTGATATCGAAGTCTTTGGTTTTAAATAACTTCGCTTGGTTTTGTTGTTCCTCAATCAAGTGTGTGATCCTCCTAGTCATGAAATCTTTTAACTCTTACTTCTTCTTCTCTAAGATTTCTTCTTCTTTTCTTCTAGCCTGATCTCCTTCAATCCAACATTTTTCTAGTAACATAGCAAATGGAGTGTTGTTCTCAATAAATTTAACAACTTCAAATTCTTCCTCCGTCGAAGTTCCATGAGCACTCATAGATATATGGGTGATATTTCCACATACGTTTATCAACTTTCCTCTAAAAAAACCTATTCCTCCCAATGAAGGAATCATAGTAGGCTTTCCTAGAATTTCCCAAGTTCTTTCTGTCATAATATTCACCAGTGTTTCCTCATCCAGAACACATTCAATGTCAAAATCTCCTATTCTTACTTCAATGCATTCTTTTTCTTTGAAGATCTTCGATAAGATGATATGTCAATGGTCATTTAGTGTTTCTTTCATCTGTAGCAATTTACTTTTTCTAATTCTTTCCAGGGTTCTGTCATAATCTCAATTGCTTGACCTTTCTCATGGTATTCTTGTCTCATATTCATCCTTTCAACCTTAGCAATCATTCTAGGGAAATCCAAAACTTCATGGTCCATAGCTTTGAAATAGAGGCAACTAGGTCTTCTTCTAGGGCATTCCTTAGCCAGATGTCCTGGTTTTCTGCAATTGTAACAAAGGGTTAATCTTATCTTTCTTTTAAATGATCCCCAACCTTTCCTGTATTGTACACTAGTATCATGGTCACTAACCTGCAAAAAATTCTTTCTAGGATTTTGCATCCATTTGTTAGCCCAAGAATTCTCTCTATGCATAGGTATAACATATTCATTATTCTTATCAAATCTACTCATATCAAATCTTCTTTCTTCTATCAGTGCCCTATTTTTCAACATAGGACAAATCTTATCAAACATACCTAGATTCATACTTTAGAAATAAAAATTTCCACTAATCTGATCTTCAGCAGAGCACAAAGCTTCCAGATCTAAAACTTTTCACTATTCTTACCTCTATTAGAGCACAAAGAGTTTAGATCTTACCTCTTTTATTTAGATTGGGATTCTTTTCTTAGCACAGAGCTTCACAGATCAAGTAGAATACTACGCACTAGAGCGACATATCTATGCACAGAGATTTCACAATTTCAGGTCAGATCTTTGCACAAAGCTTATTTTTCCTCAGTTCCCAACAATCACAGTTTCAGGTTGAGTTATTTTTCCTCAGTTTCCTCAGTGGGTATCAAATTTAGTTCCAACTAGAAAAAAGAGTGGAGAAATTAGACTTTGCATTGATTTCATAAATCTTAATAAAGTCTCTCTCAAAGATAACTACCCTTTGCCTAAAATGGATCACATTTTGCAGAAGGTGGTTGGGTCTAGTATAATTTTTCTATTAGACAATTTTTTTGGTTACAATCAAGTTTTAGTCCATCATGAAGACCAAGAAAAAACAACATTTACTACACCTTGGGGTACTTTCATGTATGTGAAAATGCCTTTTGACTTAATGAATGCAGGAGCTACATTTCAAAGAGCAATGGATATTTATTTTATGCATGAACTAGGTAGGTTCATAGTTATATATCTTGATGATATCACCATTTTTTGAAAAACAGATGAACATTTTCTCCATCTGAGAAGAGTCTTTGAAAAATGCAGGAAATTTGGAATTTCCCTCAACCCAATTTTTTTTTATTTATAGGACATATAATCTCAAAGAATGGAATAAAAATTGATCCTAGAATAATTAAAGATATTCCAAATATAGTTCCTCCTAGGAATATAAAAGAACTCCAGTCTTTCATATGAAAAATAATTTTTCTAAGTAGGTTTATCCCCAATCTGGAAGAACTTCTAAGAAATATAACAAACTTGTTGAAGAAAGACACTAAAATAAAATGGACTGTAGAGGAAAAATATTCATTTGATCAAGTAAAACAAGGCTTAGCACGATCCCTTGTGCTGATCATCCTTGATTTCACGAAAGATTTCCTCATATTCTCATTTGGCTCCGAACATACTATTGCAATAGTGCTCTTGCAGAAAAATAATGAAGGCCATGAACAACCAATTTCTTTCCTTAGTCAATCCTTAAGAGACGATGCACTGAAATACAATTTCATGGAAAATAAAGCATCGACTTTGGTAAAATCAATCAAATATTTTAGAGTCTACATTCTTCATTCACATATCATTGCTTATGTTCCAAACTCCGTGGTGAAAGACATTTTGACCCAAAATAGTCCTGATGGGAAAAGAGGTAAATGGATTTCTATTATATTTGAATGTGATATTGAAATCAAACCTACCAAACTCATTACATGTCAGAGATTAGATAAATTAATGGTTAGATCTAATTTTAATGATTTGGATATAAATTTTCTAGCTACACTATATGAACAGGAAGAGCATGCAACTCCACAAGTAACAGAGGATTTTGCAACCTCTCCCTGGTACGCAGACCTGATTTTTGTCTTACATCATTTACAAGCTCCTATTGGTTCGACCAATACTAAAGATAGGTTTCTTATACTCAAATCTATGAAATTTTGTATTTTAGATGACAATTTATATTCGAAGGATTTTGGAGGAATTTTACTAAATTGTTTACTTAAAGATGAGGAAGATAAAGTTATGTAGGAATTTAATGAAGGATATTGTGGTGTACACTTGAAATGGAATAGTGCTGCCAACAAAATCTTAAGAGTTGGTTTTTACCGGCCAGCCTTATTTGCATATGTTCATAAAAAATTTACCTCATGTCATATCTGTCAAATTTTTGAAGGAAAAAGGAAACTTCTGCCTTTACCCTTGAAACCTATATCAGTTGAAACTCCTTTTCAATAGTGGGATTTGGATTTCATTAGAGAAATTAATCCACCATCATTAGTCTAAAAAAAATGGATCCTTACAACCACTGACTATTTTACCAAATGGATTGAATTTGTACCTACAAGGCAAGCTATTGATGATTTGATTATTAAATTTTTAGAAACTAATATTATTTCAAGATTTGGATGTCCCAGGAAGATCATCACTGATAATGAAGCAACATTCAAATCAAATAAGATGGTGGAGTTTTTCAACAAATATCTAATTACTTTACGACACTATACTACCTCTTACCCTCAAGGGAATGGATTAATAGAGCCTTCAAACAAAATTTTGGTTAATATCATCAAAACATTTTTGCAAGATAACAAGAAGTCATGGACAACAATTTGGTCAATGCATTATGGGATGACAGACTTACTACTAAGATATGAATTGGCATGTCCCCATACCAATTGGTTTATGGAATGGCTGTTGTTTTTCCCATTTCTTTAGGTGTTCTTGTTATGAAAATGTTGCAGGAAGTACAAGAAGAACCTAATGACATCTAGAGAAGAATAAATCAAACCATATAGTTTCAAAAATCCATACAAGAAGTTTACAATAAAACTCAAGTGATCCAGAAGAACATTAAGAAGATCTATGATAAAATAACCAAGGCTGATGATTTCCATATAGGAGGCAAGGTATTGAAATGGGATTCAAGGAAAGAAGAAAAATTTAAGCATGGAAAAATTGATAATTTATGGAAAGGTCCTTACACAATCCATGCTTACAAAAGAAATAATGCATTCTTGTTTAAGGATATGTATGGAGTAGATCTACCAGGTGGATTTATGAATGGAAGAATTCTCAAACACTACTTTTCACTTTAATAGAAGGATTTCTCACTTAGGATCATTGTAAATACCATTTTATTTTTTACTTTCATGAGTGGGTGACTCATATCAGATGTTGAAGCCCGATGAGAAGACCATAAGCTCCTAATCAGTTGTCACCGTGTTTACAACTACAATAAAACAAATCCGATGCAAAAAATACTGGAGAAGATAATTCAAGGCTACTGGTCACAGGTTCTTGGCACCTCACAGGGAGAGCACTATCCCCAATGGAGCCACTATTAGAGTCCTATAGTTCATAGTATTAAATGGTGATTGAATATTTTTCTTTTAGTGATTTTATATTGTAAATAAAATTACAATCTGTAAAGGATTTCCCAAAGTAAAAGAAAAAGATAAAAAATAATGTAAATGAAAAGAGTGTAGAAAAGAAAAGAAAAGAAAAGAAAAAAGGAGAAAAATAAGAAGAAGAGAACAACAAGAAAACCCCATGAAAAGAAAAATAAGTGTGAAATTGCTGCAAAATTGAATGCCACATTCCTATATCCTTGTTTGAATCATACAATTTAATCATGATCAAACAATTTTCAATTTCTATTGTCAGGTTAGAGAATAATTTTAGCCAAACTGTTTAATCTTGGCTAAAATAGTTAGATAGAGGAAGAAATTAATCCAATTGTTTAAGCTAGATTAATTAGTTAGATGAATATGATAGAATATAGGTTAAATAAAGTTTCCCTTTAGAGAAAATTAAATAGGGTCTTCACATTGAAATGAACCCTAAGTTGATGAAAATAAGTTAGATTAGTATAGGAAAAATAAAATTAGAATGTAAATGTTTCAAAAGAAAATATTTTTCTTTATGGCACATATGTTTTAACCAAAGTTGGAAAATTGACAAGACAATTTGTCTTGTACCACATAAATTCCACCCAGATTTTCCCCGAGAACATTATCCCTTTTCCCGATGGACAACCCTCTTTTTTTTTCACTCCCCCCCCCCAACCTACATACCTTTATCGACGGATGGGGGGTTCAAAAAGTTTCTTTTCCCCGCCCTGGCCCCACCTAATGTGTATCTCCCTCATCGTTTCAAATTCCCCCATTCGACTATTGCAAAACGTCTACTACCCCCTCCAAAATTTGCCTAACTCACTCATGATACCAACCATTCCACTGCTACTCCCCCTCTCCCTACATGACACCTATCACCACACCTCCTATATGTTAGCCAATTAACTCCTTACCTATGAACATAATCTATCCCCTAATAGTCCCACTTCCTAAAAGATATCCCTACACATACAAAAAACCTTCATTTCCGCCCCCCCCCCATTACACTATTTGTTGACTGAGAACCTGTGAAGACCGAGCAAATCTTGCTCGCAGACTACCACCACCATCACTTACCTTCAAATAACAAGATATTTTCTTGGTAATTACAACATTTCTAACCTATTCTATTGTTAGTTTTTTAATTATGGCTACCAAAGGCAAGTATGTCAACGCCTCTGAAAATCCAATGGTTCCCCATCCAATTGATCTTGACCACATTACTCTGGAAGACATAGATTATAAAGTTGCAGAGCCTAAGTGTGAATTCAAATTATTTGAATTACACTACTGGATGAAGGATAATTCCCTTGACCAGAGTGACGAAATTGGCCTTTGGGTATCCAATATACCCCTCTACATGTTTCCCCAAACCTACCTCTTCCCTAAATTCATTCTTAAATTCCAAGCTAGTTATCTGCCAATCCAAAGATCCATTGCATCTCGCAATGATGAAATTATGTTTACAATTACTTCTGAGACCATTAACCAAATGTTGTAGATCCCTCAAAATAAATCCACCACCCCTTTCTCTATTGAATCCCTAAATGAATTATATCAGAAATTGACCTTTTCCCAGAGAGCCCAAATTTTTGAAATTTTCCTCCCTAAATATGCCCAACTGCCTAAGAAAAATCCACCATACCCCTCTTCTATTTTCCTAGAGAAAGATGATAATATTATCTCCGTGCTCTCGTATCTATTAGGATATTATTCTGATGAATGGGTAGATGAACCTATTTTAATTTTTCTATCCATTTTCTTTACAGAAGAAAATGTTTCTATGAACTTCAATTTCAGTCAATTATTGGCTGACAACATTCATGAACAATTTCTTAAGTTTCAAACTGAAGCAATGTTCAAGTATTCTTGAATTTTGGTGTATATGTTCATATTCTGTCAAGGAGACAGGTTCCCTTTTGCACTCCAGAAGCTAAATGAACAAGGAAGCTCATAGCTAGTCATCTTTTGGAATTCATTGGTGAGAAAGAACTCAATGGAGTACAATTTAAAATATTTTATTGATCAGTTCATTTATCCAGCTACTTGCTTGTTGAGAAATAGTACATAACCCAGGTTTAGTGAAGAAATTCAGACGTTTTTACATCTAGCTGAGTGGGCCAAGACAAGTGAATGGTATTTATACTAGAATTATAAAGAAATAATGATAAGCCCTAATATTGGATCATTACCCCTTAATTGGGGCATATTATATTAGTAATGTTATTTTATTTATGTCATCTTTAGGCCATTAGTTGTAATTATACCTCCTAGTCTCCTATA
>JZKD02S1232457.1:189081-206782 GCA_000966675.3 Picea glauca
CATATTATATTAGTAATGTTATTTTATTTATGTTGTCTTTAGGCCATTAGTTGTAATTATACCTCCTAGTCTCCTATATATACCAAGGAGACATTTTCATTTTGAATCATCTTGTTCTTGAACATTTAAGTGGGGTAAAAGGAGGTGGCCCGCTCGAAGAGGCTTATTATCTAAAATTGTCTCTTTTTCAAGGCGTTGAGTACTTTTTCTAAGGTTTTTCTATGCTATATTGATATTTGGTTCTTAACAAATAAGGGTGTATGGATGTGAGCTGCCAGCATATAGGTTACCTAAATACCTCCCAATGAGGATTTTCTCGTTGGAGTACATAAGACATATGATAAATTTAGATGAAATCCACTTTGTAGCAGCCAACAAGAAATCTCAATTCAGATTTAAAACCCAAATAGGACCATTTATTTGCAACAACAGAGTAGCAAGTGAAGAAGAAGACATCTTATTAAAACAGAAAAAATTTCCTCTAATCTTTACTTGGTCATATGACCCATTTGGTATTATTTTTGAGCTGAGGACCAAACATAAGACCATTCCCTATGTGCATACACAAAGTGCAGAGATTGAAAAATACATGAACCAAGATGAGTGGGAAGAGAACACCTTGCAAGAAGCAAAAGAATAACTTTTTTCGATGACCACTTCATAGACCATCACACCTCAGAAACTAGTAGAGAAAATATCAAGGAATAAAGACTCTCCTTCATTCACAAAGGTCTTAGCATATGATTTTCAAATATATAGGAAGAATACTAAAACCATTCCTTCAACAAGTTTTCTTAAAGAGGGAGGAATGCAGTTTACAATAGTCTTGGAAGGACCACACTCTTCAGCACAATCAACCAGTTTGTTTACATGATCTCCATCATCATTAGCTTCACAAAGGAATCTAGACACAACTCTAACATCTAAATCAATTCATGGAGAAAATGAGTCCAATATTTTTTATAAGTATAAGGAAATTAAGCAAAAAAAGTACTTATACTCAATTTTGGAAAAATACTTCTACTTCTCAGCACAAAATTTTGTGATCTTTTGACACAGAGAAGGGAATAATGAAAATGGAATTCTTACAGGCACAATTCCCCTATCCAAAGACAACAACTAAGTACAAGAAGACTTCATTTGAATTTGATATAAAGTATATCCAACCTATTGATCAGATGGATATGCACATACAGACAGGTGAGATGATTTATTCAACCTTGACAAACACTACAATGACAACTTCCAAATTACAGGCATCACTCACTAATATCCAATCTCAATTGAATATTGAAAATATATCTTCTCTGGCCAAGGATAATAAGATAAAATCATTAGAGGAATTAGTAATGAATATTGTATATGACCCAACTAATGTTAAAGCAACATAAGAGTTGATTAAGAAGAATAAGTATGACATAACATCTCTTAGGAAACAGTTGAAACTACCAGCAACAGAGGATTCACAGACTAAAGAGGTGGTTGATATAGAGATCCAAAAAGAAGAAATGCTCAAATTGATTATGGAGCAAAATTCAGAGATTAGGTAAATGGAAGAAGAGATGGATAAGTTGATAAAGGAAAAAGAGAAAAATGCACAGTTAGACATAGTTCCACTAGATGTAGTGCCCTTGACAGATATAATAAAATTAGAAGTTTCTACATCAACATCAACCCCAACAGAAACTTCAGATGCCTCAGATAAATTGGTGAAAGCTATGGAGGTCATGTCCATACAAGGAGTAGAAATAAAAAAGTTACAGGAAGAAGTGAAGTCAGTACAAGAAGAGAATGCAAGGATTGAGACTTGTCATTAGGTCAAAATACATAAATATCAGAGGCTCAACCAACGACTACAATAGTTAGGAAAATAAACAACCATGGCTAATACCTTATCCCAAGCTAAGGAAAATATATGTATAGACATCAAGAAATCCATGACTGAGATTCGACCTTCTATACAGATTAACTTTGAGCAGCATGGTTTAATTCTGAAAGCTAGAGGAGCCATTGAAACAATTAAGGAAGAATTAGGAGAAAATCCACATATCTCATCAGGTTTCTAAACTCTAAAAACAAACAGGAGTTAGAGGAGCTATAGATAGAAGACCGAACTGAAACTATCCTGGAAATAAAAAAGGTTCTAACTAATAAAGGCCTCATGTTTAAATTGGAAGAAAAATGTCATGTTATGGACACATGTTTTCATAGGTTCTTCAACAAGTTTGAGGTTCTAAACAAGAAAGGACTACTTGGTTTATTAGTGTTAAATGACAAGTTAATCACCTTTCCTGATTATAACCAGAAATTAAAGACAATGGAAAAATATAATTCAAAATTCGCAGGAATACAAGGAAGCATCATTGGGAAAGCATTCCTGGAAACACTATAGTTTGATTTGAAAATTCAACATGAGATCAAATGAATTTTCATCACCAAACCCACCTTTTCTAAATACACAGAGGTGGATGAAATTGATAGGAAATTACTCAAAATATCAATCCCAAGTAAAAAAAGGTGGGACAAATTGTGCGATTTACTTGAGTAAATATGGGTTCTACTCTTCAATAACAAGGACCAACAACTAAGAGGAACTCAAAGGGACATATATCAACAGTTTCCATCAAAACAATGCTAGAAATCCAAACAGATATGAAACATTCCTATATTTTTTTAACTAGAGATATAGTTAGTTTATATATTCTTAAAATATTTACGACAAGATATTTTGTAAATAAATGTATAAATACTTCTCATTTCGAAGTATGCAAGGTTGAGTTTTTCATCCAAGAAAGCTATTTTGTATGATTCAAGAGGATTGATCAATAATAAAAAATGGCTCTTTCACAGGATTCTTGTTTCAAATTGTTGGTGAAGTGAATCTATCTACGTTTATGTTTTCCTCTCTCTATTATCATTCTTATGTGTTTTTAATCCTAATTATTCAAAAGAAGGTTGACGAAGAAAACTTATTTTAATATACTTTGTTTTTGGATTTGAATAATTTCTATGTTTTGAACTGAAATTAAGTAAAAAGATTCTTAATTTATCTTTTACTTGATGGAATTCCTTTCACTTATTCCTAATCACTTCATCCAAATTTACAAGATCCAAACAATTTAACTACCTTTCCTTGTGAAGAAACTTTATAAAAACCTGAAACTGATTCGTATTTTAAGAGACAAAACCCATAGCCCAATGGTAATTTAAGCATTTAATTAGCCAAAAAATTCAAATCAACCAAACAAATAATGAACTATCATAAATAGCCTAATATTTTAATCTAAACAAATCTAAATCTTATAGAGAGATCCCTCTCTGAAGCTGGAAGAGCTAGATCCCTCTTTCCAAAGTGGTTTTGTGGTTACCTCTGTCCTTTCTTCTACAACCTCTAGAAATTACAAATCAATAATACCACTCATGAGAAGTATTCTTGGGATAGATTCTTCCTTTACTTTCTTATCCTCCATTGGAAAAACCATAGGTTTACGATCATTCTTCTAAAGGGTGTAAGTATTTTTTCACCCATCATGTATGACATTTCTGTCAAATTGCCACGGTGTTCCCAACAAAACATGACAAACATCCTTAGGTATTACATCACACAAAATCTCATCTTTATAACCTCCTATATTGAATTCAACATTCCAATGTTGACTTACCATGACTTGGTGTCCCTTATGCAACCACGATACCTTGTATGTATTTGGATGTGCAATTGCCTCTAGCTCCAACTTTTCCACCATTTCTATGGATACCAAATTATCAGTGCTCCCACTATCTATGATCACCTTGCATACCCTATCCTTGGTCTTGCAAGAAGTCTTGAGTAGAATGTTTCTCTAGACTGGCCTTTCCACCTCCTTCTTTGGCCTTAGAATATTTGTCCTCATCACGAGGGACTTCCCATCTTCCGCTGCTTCTGCCTCAACATTCCTTCTTTGATCTTCAGAAATGTGAGATTCTCCACCTCCTTCTTTCTTTTTCCTCTCAGGAAATTCCCAAGACATATGCCCTGTATTTCCATAGGAACAAAATCTCAACCTCTTCCTCTTCCTTCAGAAAAATAATTTCTTCCACCATGTTGTCCACCTCTGGAACTTCCTCCTCTTTCTGTATGACTGTGAGACTTTCCTGCTTCAGGTTTGGGTTTTTGAACATTCTCCTAGACAATTCCCCTGCCTCTGCTTGGAATATTTCCTCTGTTTCCCTGGATATGTTTCCTGGACAACTTATCCTCTGCCTTTAGTGCTAAATGATACGAATCTTCCAATGTTCTCATTGTCATCATAATTATTTCCTCTTGAATTTCATATCTTAGGTCATTGATATACTTGGCAACTTTTTCCTCATCGCTCTCACGATGTCCTGTTGTGATGTTCAATATGTAAAACTCCTCAGTGTATTATTTCACTGACAAACCCTTATGTATCAAGTTCTGCAATCTCCTAAACATATTGATATGATAGTATTTGGGTATGAACTTATATTTCAATTTACCTACCATACTATCCCAATTGTTTATCTTTTACTTACGTTTGATCCTTCTGTCGGCTTGCAATTCATCCCACTATAGCGTTGCATGTCCCTTTAGTCTGGTAAAAAAATCCTTCATCTTCTTTTAATCCTCAATATATTCATAATCAAAGTACTTGTATAAGGCTCTTATCCAATCCATCAACTCTTCAACATCCAAGTTTCCTTCATACAATGGGATTTCCATTTTTTCTCTGGCTCCCATTCTTGCAACAAATTTCAACAATAATTCCTCTGTAGTATCTCCTTTTGTAGCTCCTTCAACTTCTATATATTCACTCTCAGCTTCACTAAGGTCACCCACACTAGGTTCTCTTCTCTGCACTATCTCCATGGCATCTAATCTTGCACGAAGTTGCCTCATTTCTTCTTCCATGGTTCGATTTGCTACAGGTCTATCCTTACATATTCTTGGTGGCATGGTTCCAAATTTTCTTTATAAAGAGATTAATTATGGATATGATACCACTTGATGCAGACCCCCTCCCTCAATTTGGGTATGCTTGACTTCTAGGTCTAGGATCATTCTAGTCGAGAGATGAAATTAGCTCGCAGGCTCCTTTCGATCCCAAAATATTAACACACGTGTCCTTAACAACCTCTTCCTGAAAAATATGCGGATAGATAAATGGTACCCAATGACCATTGAGATTGACGACTCATATTATATCCTTCAAGCTTCGACAATTTTCAATCGCGTCAACACACACACGATACCCGTGAATTATCGATCGCCAAAAAGTGCCTTCGTCCAGTCTCAGATCGACAGTCCACAAGCTTCGATCAAATGGATGGTCCATGTCAATTCCCTTCAAGCTTCAACTATTTTATTTCATCATCAAACAACATGACCCTTTATATATCTTAAAGCTAAAATGCCAAAAAAATTCTCCTTCCTCCACGTGTCCCCTCCTAGATCGATGGCTAGGATGCCTTTTAGGACTTCGGTGATTTTATCCTTGTCTGCAAAACACTTTTATTTCACTGAACTGTCGAGTTCCCAAACTGTGGGATCTCCGTGAGTCTCCACAACACCAGGATACTTTTTCTCTAAAGCGTTGGATCTTCGAAGCTCTGGATCTACTTCCATGTACCCTTTCTGAAATCAACGGTCCAGATATACTCTGAAATTTGGGACTCCAAAGAGATCGATCTCTTCTTCCCACTAACCTCCCAGAGAATCTATCCTCCAGACTTCTTGATATGATGATGCATGTCCTTTACAATGGATGGCCCGGATGAACTCCGACCTTCGGGACTTCGGGAGTCCTCCAATCCTACTTCCGTCGAAATTCTAATATGTCGAAGTACATGATATGCTAACATGTGTCATCAGATTTTGGAAGACCATGATTCACTTTGGTCTTCGGGACTTTGGGGGTCCTGATTTCTCCACACGCCAAATTCTCCAAGTGCACAAAGTGTAAAGGAATTCACTGATTAACCAACTTGCAGCTCCTCCTGATCCGACGACTATTCAGGCTCCTAAAAACTCCCGAATGGATCTTGACTGTAGATATTGATCATCAATAATTCCTCCTTTAAAATTTCTTTATGGATTCTCCGAACACACGAAGCATTAGAGACTTATAGGGTTTAAACTCTGTGCTACTTCTCTAGATCTGAGGGTAACAAACAACCCTGGATCCTCCCGATAAAATCTCCATCGTTCAACTTTTAAACAACAAATATTCTCCGCCTTGAATATTCTAACTGCTATCCTTCCTGAGATTGATTGCACGAGATCAATAGAATCTTTGGTGCCCTTTTGTGTGCTCCTAATACTTTAAATATATGGACTTAGAAATTTTGTAAGCCCCTCCTATGGAAATTTTATAATCACTATCTCTTCTAATCTTTGTTCCTATGAGGTTTATAGACCTCTGGTGCACTCCTTGCATCCCTAAAACTTCTGATGAATTTCAAACTTATATTTTTGTGAGAAAATTTTAGACTTAGATATTTTTGAAGAAACTCTCCTCATGCACTCCTTACATTCATCTCCTCTAAAACTTCTTCAACACTTAAAGAAAGTGTTGTCCCTATGCACTCCTTTCATGGGTCTTCTCAAATATTTTCTCTCCTCTGAAAAAATATGCACTCCCTACACTTCAACTAAACGGCTGTGCACTCCTTGCACCTCCACTGTAATTTCACGTTATCTCTTCTAAGATTCTGGGTCTATCTTGACTCATCCTAGGCACTCTTTGCGGGCAATGTGTACTTCTTGCACTAGGAATATGAGAAGAGAAAATAAATGAAACATACATAAACATCCAATGTTTTCACACTTAGCCATGTTATCACACAAAGAACATAAAGAAACATCACATGTACTCAAATAACTCAAATGAACACAACACCATACAATTGGAATCCAACCTCTTTGCTTCTATTCATTCATTAAAATATGTACATGGAATCATACATTTCTTTGCAACTCCTCATGAGATTCAATAACTCTCTCAACAATAACAATAACAATCAACAACAACTATAATATTCAACGACCTCATTTGGGCATACAATACATATATTTATACAATGAGGGGATTCATGATATTTCCCTCTAGACTACCTTAGATCTATCCTATCATAGTTAATTCATTCATCTACTAAGGACTATTACATTGAATGGCGATTACATTAATATATGAGTTGATACTCAATATCTGTACAACCTTATTTTCTAATTAAATTTATTACAATCCTTGGTGGCCTTATGTGATGGATCTTGCTTCAAAATATTTAACAACCTTAAATTACAATCTTTTCAAAAAAGAAAGATGCGCTCCTCCTTGGAATTCAAAAAAAAATTGAAATCTGCATGCTCGGTGCTAAGTTATCCTCCACCTGGCCTCTTTAATGATGATGGTGATGCTCCTACATCATATAACCTATCAAGATGTTAGATATATCCTGGTGTTAATTAATAATATTACTTCAATTTTTGAACGCTTGATATTATAATTACTTATCACTTAGTTAAAGTAAGGGAAATGAAATGGTTAATATATTATTAATATGAAATCTAATTGAAGCAATTCTTCTTTTCGACGAAATATAAAAGTATGTGAAATATAATTAAATAGTAATTTCTATAATGAATTATTATCTTATGATCGATAATTTAAATAAAAGAGATCCACAAAGAATAGAAGGATCTTGAATTAGATACCAAGTTGGTAGCTATTATTCTTTCTATAAATAAATATAATAGAATGTATCATTATGATGCGAGTCTTATTTTTAATGGTAGTTGTGTGGCCTTTGTATGCTATACTCATTATTAAAGTTATGGATATTACATTATGGAAACTATTATGGAATTAAATGGAATACAATAGGTAGTGATTAATTGTTCATTTGAGAACACATGTTAAAGAGAAAATGATTTTTGGTTGAGATTAATATGCATACTATTATGATTAATTTATTTGATAGCATTATCCAAAATGACTTGTTAATTGTTGAACTTACACGTGGATTATATTATTGATATGAATGGCGTAATCAAAATGTTTTGTAATGATATGAAATCAAACAATTGAGTAGTTCTTATGATATGAAATTGATTGATGGTAATAGTTAATGAGTCATTTATTTAATGTTAATTGTGTCATTATTAAGTTCCTCACCTTAAAATTTATCCTTGAACCTAGGTTAAGTGGGTTAAGAGAGTAGATATCTCCATGTTCCTTAGAAAAATCACCTTTCCTGAGACATTAAATGGTCAAAATAAATCAAATGAATCCTGGACTTGAGCGCTGATTATGTGTCTTGGAGGTCCCAAAATTGCAGGTAGGTTGGATGGGTAAATATCCTCTGATTATCTTTTTGTGATGTGATTTATTATTTTAGTAGCAATGACGTTGTATCTGAATCTTACAGTGTAGAATGTAGATGATAATTGAATGTGTAATATTGATGTATGTTATTGTTGTATATCACTTGTTCTATTGATGCATTATAAAAAATAAAAATCACCAGTATTGTACTCACTTTTATGTGTTAACGAAGGGGTCGTTACATTCAACTAATGTGTGGTGTTCATATTTAATTTCACAACTTACAAATTAATCATTCATTTATTAAGTTGTATATTGAAATATACCAAAACGGAGTATTGTTGTAGATAGGTTCAGATATTAAAGATGAACACTTAATTGTAGCCTGTTATTACAACCATGATGGATATAGTAAATTTTAATTTAATAATGAATATTCATTAGTTGTAAATAAATTTGCAAATGATTATTATTATTGAAACCCCATCTTTTGTTTATTTTCACAATATGTAAGTTAACAGTCAAAGCAATATTTCCATTGAACAAGAATCAAAATAGAGTATGAGCTACATAAATTGACATTTACATAAATGAGCAAAATATGTATAACATGTTACAAAGTTACTGAATTTAGTAAATTGTGTTTCGAACATGAATATGAACTAACTGTAGAACATGATTTCTATTTTCAATTTGTACAAAGTAGAGCAAGAGTCTTTTAGTTTATATACTTGAAAGTAAATTTTATTTTAATCATATTAGAAAATTTAAAGTTCTTTAAATACAATAGATTTATCTTGCATTATGCATAATAGATAATCAATTGACAAAATTGACTTAGTTTTGCACATACAATGTAGGAATATATCACAAGCAAGAAAAAAACCCGCAAGAAAAAAACCCTTGGGTTGATAATTAAGTGATTAGAAACTAAATAAAACAATATTTAATTGACCCATCAACACTCCATAATAAAGGATTTTTGGAATTCAAGTGTGGCCAATATAGAAGTCATACAAATAGCCTCAATTTTTTCAAAATATTTGGCTACTTCTTGAGTACAAGAAAATGACTTCTTCTTTGACAATATTGTTAGAGGTGTTGCTATTTGACAACAATTCTTTTCAAACTTGTGGTAATAGGCTATCAATCCTAATAATCCTCTAAGATTCTTCAAGGTTTTGGGAATTGGCCATTCCATCATAGATTTAATTTCATTAGGGTACAATTTGACACCTTCATGAGATATAATATGACCCAAAAATTCCACTTCTTCAACCCCAAAGGCACACTTGGAACGATTTTCATATAATTTTTTCTCTTCCAATATTTTTAAGACCATGTCAACATGTTGTACATTCTCTTCCAAATATTTTTTGTAGATTACTATATCATCAAGAAATACTAACACAAATTTTCTAAGGAAGGGTTTGAAAATATAATTCATAAATCTTTGAAATACTAAGGGTGCATTATTAAGGACATAAAACATAACCAAAAACTCATAATGAACTTCATGTGTTCTACGAGGCATTTTAGGAATGTATGATTGCATAATTATAATTTGATGATATCTAGAATGGAGATCCAACTTAGGAAAGAAATTTCTCCTTGCAATTCATTTAATAATTAATCAATAAGAGTAATAGGGAACTTATATTTGATGGTATTTTTGTTGAGTTGTCTATAATCTATACATATATTCCATGAACCTCCCTTATCTTCAATCATCATCACTGGAGTAGAGAAAGCACTTTGGTTAGGTTGAATAATGCTAGCCTCTAACATTTCTTGAATCATATGCTCAATCTAACTCTTTTGTTCATATGGCTACCTATAAAGCCTACTATTAGGTGGTATACTTCCTATTTGAAAATTAATAGCTTGATCATGATATCAAGAAAATGGAAAACCCTTAGGAATATCTTCAAATATCTTGTAATAATTGTCAATAAATTTGTGATGATTCATTGTAGTATAAGGTTTATGTGTTTGAATGTCTAGTCAACATAATTGTCCAATTACATCATGATGTCCCATTTTGAGTAATTTTGTAATGCTATTAAAGCTTACCACTTTACAAGGTTTCCCTTGGATACCTCTAAGTCAAATTTCCTTTCTTTCTAAGAAAAATATCATGAAAAGTTCCTAAAAGTTAAGAGTAATTGTTCCCAATGATTGTAACCATTGGAACCCTAATACAACATCAACTCCATACATTTGGATTGTGATCTTGGGATAATCCAATAAATACTCCCTTGAAGTGAGATTAATACTATGACACTTCCATGAAATATTCATGGTAGCTCCATATGTAATCATTACTTGATACTCTAGTGCTATAAATATAAACCAATTGAGAAGTTTGACCAGTTTGAAGTTAATGAAGTTATAGGTACTAATAGAATCAATCAACACTGATACCTTTTTATTTTTTATATGTCTTTCTATATTGAGAGTTTGTGGAGTATCGATGCTACCGAATGAATGGAAATATATGGTTGGATTAGTGTTGACACATGCACACAGATAGGTTTAAGACACTGGGTTCAAGGTAAGTTGTCCAACAAAACCCTACAGATATTGACCCTTTCGGCATCACCTACAAGCAGACAAAGTCTCACCCAAGGTATATTTATGGGGAATGCAGGAACCAATATTCTGCAATGGTGAGGGAATTAAGGGAGACATGCTCTATCATATCTAACAGACCTTATCATGCACTGAATTCTAATTTATATGACCTCATTACTTACTTCTTTATGCATATGAGTCTCTATTCTCACCATTTAATAGTTAAAAATACATTTAACGTTACTGTGCATGAATATTTTAACATTATTATTAAAGATAAAAATTCATCATAGTAAAAGAAGGAATTAACATCACACAAACATGAATTAATAGATTACAAACATGAATAACCCCTCCACAACATAATTCAACATAGAGTTACCGTGGTTCACCCCCTCCTGGGATATGCCCACAAAGATTTGCTTCTTTATTATATTTAAGGCATTCAGTTTGTGTTTTGTGCTACAATAGGTGTTCAATATATAGCACTCGCCTTACATTCATGGATTCTTTACAAGAAAAATCCTACAATCACAACAGTTTCTCAAAATTCTTTTGGTTCTTTGGCTTCGCCTCTACTCTCTGATGTTGCTTCCAACTCTTTCTCTTCTCTTTGTCTCTTCAATTCCCTATTTTCTTCCTTTTTACCTTAGGTTTTCTTGCCAACTCATAATGAGTGGTCTCCCACTCATGCTCGACTGGTGAAAACTCATTCTAATCTAGATACAACTCATGCTTGACTGGTTTTCAAAGATTTTATGGGGCTTTGTTCCTTCCTATCCATCATCTTCTTCTCTTTCTTCTCTTTTCTTAATTGATCTTCTTGATTTTTCACCTTTTCTCTATGCATCATTTCTTTTCATTGTTCTCTATCCAACATGCCTACCCAACATGCCCCCATCACTCTCTTGTGGCTCATCCCAAGCCGCTTAGGCTTGTTGTGTCGTGATCTTCCATACCTAAATGAATCTCTGAAGGCTCTCCTTTTCTTCATATACTACTGCTATGACTTTGTCCTCCTTGTTCAATATTTATTCCATTTTCTATACCCTTAAGATATTTAGTTTGGCCTCGGTCTCATGATGGTTTGTGTGATAGATAGTTCCTCTAGTACCTTGAGTGCCTCATCTTGTTTTGGTCACAACTCCCATGTGACCTTTTGTTGCTCTTCCTTCACTTTCTCCCTTGCAATATGTAGTTTCCTATTCGCCAAAAATGTTTTCATCCTTTCTGTTGGTGGGAGAGTATTTACACGCTCAATGACCTGAGTGGCTTGTTCCTATGCAACCCATATTTTCTCTTCTAGCACTTGCATCTCGGGAGTGTTCATCATCTTCGTCCACATGCACGTTCCTTCTTCGCATATCTTTATACATTCATGTTCAAAGATTTTAATCTTCTCCACCATTGTCTTCATAGTCCTTTCCTTTTGTGCTCTTTCTTCTGGTGGTGTCCTTGGTGTTGTGCTCACTTCCAATGTTGTGATCTTCTTGAGAAGGCCATGGATATCCTTTCTAATATTTCCTACTTATTCTTATATTGTATATTCTACCACCATTGATACTTTTGGTACTTATTTATATAGATTTTGTACCACTACTTGAACTCTGCTCCAATTTCTCGACTTCATACTTTTCCTTCCTTATTTCTTTGGCCTTTTCCTCTGCTTCGTTCTTTTTATGCTTGACTTTCTAGGCTTTCTCTTCAACTTCAATATTTCCTTGTGTGGATTTCTTGGAATTCTCTTATACTTCAAGCTTCTACTTCTTAGCTTCCTTTGCCTCATTGTTTGATTTAATTTTTTCCTTTTCTACGAGCTCTACTTGTTGTTCTATTGCACACTTTTTCTGTAGCACATTGTTGTATTGTCTTTTTAGTTATTCTTTCTCGACCTACACCTTTGATATTTTTGTGTCTGGAGTATCTACATGAAGGCGTAATTCCTACATAATCCCTATATGTAAGCTATGTAACACTTGGGTACTCATATGAGATATGACTCAATACATGTGACTTAGTCCTTGTAACTTCTCTTGACTTCCAAGATTGGGTAGCCCGACTATCCCTACTGGCACTTTGATCCCTCTGCTCGATTTTATCTCCTGAACCAATCCTTTAGTCTATGTGACTTTCGTCATACCTATTTGTCCTACATCAAGTCCTTGCGCAGGTGTTAATTTCATTGTCTCCAGGATCTTTTGGATAACCCCTAGTTGTTCATGTATTACTTCCTATTTCTTGGTCAATCCCTCGACTACCTCTTCTTATGATCTGTGTTACGTCCTATTTCTTTCTTTGGCCATCGTCTGCTGGAGCAATACTAGATGATCGTGCATCACCTTGTGGTGTGTATTGTTTCTTAGTTTCTTTCTCCCAAATTTCCTCTCTAGTATCTTCCATTTGTTGACCAATTCTTTCCATGTCTCCTTTGGATAATATGTAGAAAGGAGATGGTGGTATTTGTTCCTTAGTTTTCTTGTGCACTCTCCCTGCTTGTATTTCTCCCATGTCCTTTATTTTTGTGCCTTTCTGCGGGGCCATTGATGTGTCATGTATGACCCCTATTCTTGTTAGTTGATATTTTCCATGTGTATCCTATAATTCTTCTAAACTATTGTGTTATTCCTCCTCTTTGTCTGATGGGTCTGCCTTATATGTTGGGTTCGTTCTCCTCCTCCAAGGTCTATCCTTGGCCAAGGGAACCCTTGTTCATATCCTTGTACCAGGATGTAAGTTTGGGGCCCACTTCATGTATTGTCACCCTATTGCTCATTTGTGTCCATTTTTGTGTTGTCTCCTTTGCATCTTGTAGATACATATGGTGCATGCTGACGCTAAACCGCATGAGGCCTTGATATGCTACTATTTTTTTTGCTAGAATGCACACTTTGTTTGTCACTATCTATGTGATATAGTCTAAGTAGGTAAAGAATACAATGTTTGTATTGATTTGTCTCCTCTTCAATGTTGTGTGCCATAGGTTGGTATACTTGTGAGCTAAGGTGTGACTTCCTGTTGAGTGCATGAACTGATAATACAATGGTTCTCTCCATCCGATGAGTGCAGCCAATATTAACAACCACACATAATGGAATCCAATGCCCTTTTCCTGGGCCTATGTGCAATCTTGTAAAAACTGGTTTCTAAGAAAACTTGCCCAGTTCATCTGGATCCCTTCTACACATTTATCTGTGACTTTTGCATAGTAGTTTTCATGCCAATTCTTGTGTTGCAAACTTTACCATTTTATTGTTGATGTGTTGGAAATCCATTCCCCTCTTTCCACATATTGTACTAATTTTTTCTTTCATTGCCTCTGATTGTTCTCATTCTACCACCTTAGTGAATAACATGCTTGGGTCTTCACATGTATGGGGTAGTCTTGTAATTTTCAAAATCAACATGGTGTTAATATCTATTGAGTGGTCGAGCCAGATTTTACCATAATGAACAAAACTGAGCAATATTTTCACACATTCATTGATTTCTGTACTTTTCCCGAAATGTGGGATGCATAGCACATTCAATATTCTTGTCCTGTCGATCCTTGATGCCCATTCTTATGGCTCAAGTACAATTTCTCTTGTTTCTTGGACTGTTGTGGTGCATAAGTATTGGTCCCTTTACAAATTTGAAAACTTATGTGCATCTGTAATGTCACGATCCATATACTTTAGGTTGGAAATATTTCCCATTAAATATTTATCCCTAGTCACGCCAGGCGGGATTGGTGCCTCCGACAATAGATAGGTAGTAAATGTGCACTAAAAATAAATTCTAAGATCAAGTTATTGATGTTGTATTCTCCAATTTGTACACCAAACCTAAATTATCCTTTGGTTATTTTCTTACGTAGTAGCTAGTTCACTACTTTCTTTTCAGTAGGGACTATCTTCCCTTGAGCATTGATTGATCATCAATAATAATGTATTTAATGCCTTTTCATGTTCGACCAACTCTAGGAAACTTTGCAAAAATTTCCTAAGGTGATTATATTCTCTAATGATCCTTTGGCCAGGACCTCATCCTTAGTGGGAGGCATATTCCCCATAGGTTTTGTAGATGATGTGGATGCTATCCAATCCTTTCACAAGGATTATTTCCTTGCTTGTTTGTAGGTATCCTTCTCTTATCATGGGTCAAATTCTCATGTAGGTGTTTATGATTTCTTTACCCACTGCTCAACCTATTTCCCTCCATTGTTTGCATCTCTCCATTTTTTTGTTCCTCCACGTGTAACGAATATGAGTTTAGGTCCTTCGTCCCTTATCTTGATGGAGATGTTCTGAATGTTTGGGTTCTAATTTTGATTCTCTATGGATTTCCATTTTTCCAACACTTGTGGATAGTCATATGTTGCATGTTCTAATGATTGACAGTAAGTACAGGTTGTGTAGGGATTTTGACAATCTCACGCTAAGTGTCGTGGTTGGTTACATTTATACCATACTATGGGGCCTCTTCCTCCTTTGCCAAAGTTTGTTTGACTTCACCCCCAATCGAATCCTCCTTGTTTTCCTTGATTGAATCCTCTTGGAGTATTATACTTCACTCCTTCTTCCTTCACAACATTCTCTTCCTAAATTCTATACATGTCTTTCATGCACTCCCTCATTATATCAAATGCATGAAAATATTTTCCTTCATTCCCCATTGATTTGAAAAAGCTACAGAATAAGATTCTTGGGGTATGATGATATTTTTGTAATAGTTGGCACTCATGGGGTTTATTTCCCCACTTCTTTCATAGCTCGAAGTATTCTCCTCTTTCTAGCAGGTTTGGTGCTCCAGATGCTAAGTATTGTGAAAATGATGGACACTCATATTTGTGGTGACCTTTATTCCTACATTTGGTGCACCATATCTATTCTTGTTTCTCTTCCCCCTTTGTAATTTCTCCCAACTGAATTGTTAATGCAACCAACTGGTTTTGTATTTTTGTTATTCCACTGCTGTCTCCGATCAGAGAGGATTCTAGTTTCATAGAAATTTCCAATGCTTCATATGGTGCTGTAACATTTTGTTGTATTAGCGGATTGCAGATGTGAGGTAAAAATCCTGCAATGAACCATTCTCTGTGTTGTGGATCATGTATTTGAAATGTTAACCTCCCCATCACATATTTGAATCTCTTATCAAACTCCCATATATAATCATTCTGTACTTGTTTGATCTCCTTGAGCTCAGTAATGTACCATGACTTAGAATTTGGCTTCTTAAATTCTTTTAAAAATGCTTTTGTAATCTCCAATAAGGTTCTTTTTTAGCCTGGTATTGTGGTACTTTGAAGCTTCATGTACCAAACTAGTGCACACCCTCTAAAATTTGTCTCCAAATGCACGATATTTTCTCCTTCATCGTGGACATTCTTTGCAGTCCAGATGGTCTCACATACAAACATGTGTTGTTATGGATCCTCATATCCAATTCCTTTGAGCTCTAGTAATTTGAGTGTATTTTCTACTCCAACCATATTTTTGTGTGTAGGAATATTTCCCGATGATGTTGGGTGAGTCTGACTACCTGTATCACTACCACTTCTCTGGCCAATACCACTACTCTAGCTTCCTTTATTGACTACAAGTGCTTTGGAAAGATATTTGAACATTGTTTCAGATTTAGGTGACTTCCAGGAGGCTGTTTTGAACTAGGACTCGGCTCAGGAAGGATTTATTGATTCTTATATGATTGGAATGAACTGGATATCCTCCTCTTATCCATCTATTTGTTGTATTTCTATGATATGTATGTCTATGTGATGTTCCCGGTGCTCACTATTGTTAAGAACTAAATATCAAGATATCATAGAAAAACCTCAAAATAAGTACTCAATGCCTTGAAAAAGATAGAATTTCAGATAATAAGCCTCTTCGAGGGGGAAACCTCCTTTTAAACCACATAAATTTCCAAATACAAGATGATTCCAAATGAAAATATCTTCTTGGTATATATAGGAGACTAGGAGGTACAATTACAACTAATGGACCCAAGCCGACATAAATAAAATAACATTACCAATGTAATATGCCCCAATTAATGCGTAATGTGCCACTATTTAGGGCTTAAAATACCCTCCCCTTGAGACAATTGTTGTATGCAACACTTGAGTAATTATGGATGCTTATGTATAAACGAATCATCTTCCCAAGTGGAATATTCAGTAGGTAGTTTCCTCCACTTAATGAGATACTCTAAAATGGATCTATTCCTCAGCTGGCGAATTCTTGTGTCAGTGATGGCTTCAGGCTCCAATATGATTTTTCCTTCCTCAACAAGTTCTGGCAATATAGTTTGAAATAGGATCTTGTCGCCTATAACCTTCTTTAAGCATGAAACATGGAAAACTGGGTGTACTCGTAAAGATGCAGGCAACTCCAATTTGTATGCCATAGTACCAATCTTTTGCAACACCTTATAATGGCCATAGTACTTAAAAACACCAATCTTGGATTGCTTGAGGGGCATCTCTTTGTATGGTTGTAGTCTTAAAAACACCCAATCCCTTACTTCAAAAATTCTTTCACTATGATTCTTATCTACTTGTTGTTTCATGCAATTTTGTGCCATGGTCAGGTTGTCCTTTAATATTTGGACAACTTGTTGTTGATGCTCGATGTGTTAATCCACTACTTGAACCTTAGATTTTTATTTTAGAGAAGAAGTGATGAAAGTAGGGTGGTATCCATATAGTGCCATAAATGGTGTCATTTTTGTTGCAGCATGAAAGGAAGTGTTATACCACCATTCTGCCAAGGGTAACCATTTGAACCATTGTGTTTGTTTATCAGAGACAAAGCAATGAA
>JZKD02S1232457.1:227324-276289 GCA_000966675.3 Picea glauca
CTACCTTGAAAATATGGATCAGGAAAATTGGAGAAAAATGTTGTGTTTTTTAGGGTCCATGTCATAGTGATGAATGGGATGAGTGTGAAATAATAGAGTTGGTTGATACATGGATTAACTATTACTTTTCATTTATCAACATCATATTTTTGAAATAACCCCAATGGATGAGTACCAAACATGCATTTATATAGATTAAATTCATGTATTGGATATTGTGGAAGCAAGTTTGAATATGTTGCAATTAGATGTTTTATTACAATTTTTAATGCACACTTAAATTTGTTACTTATTGCATGCTACTCTATTTTTAACAAGTGTCAAATATATATTTTTTTCATTTTGCATGTCACCTATATGCAATGGTTTCTCCTAGAAATAATGCAAGGGGTATTGAGTATTGGTTGACATCTTTCTTAATGGGATGAAAACCATCCTTAAAGCAGTAGTAGTTGAATGAAAATAATGAATCTCCAACAAGGTAAATGGTTATTAAAGGTGAACATTTGACACTAACTACATAATAGAAAAATAAGGATGGGTGTGTATGTCAAGACTACAAAGTAGGTGATGATGTATACTAGTTCACCACCAATTTGATAATAAGTAGAAACTTCAAGCTACAAATAAGTCTTTTTTAAAATTATAAGTTATAACTATGTTACTTCTTATCATTAGGGAAATTTTGAGGTAAAAAATGAGTTTAAAAAAATGTACTATCAATATCAACTTTAAAAGAACCAATAGGATTCAAGATGATGATGTCAATCATAGGAGTAAATAGTTTTGGATGGAAAGTAAGAAAACTACTTTTTTTCTTATATCTTTGAGTAATATCCTTATAGCTTTACTGAAATTTCAAATGTAGGAACTCATTGAATGTAGAATTAAATTCCACATCGAAAAAGTACCCACTCTGCATACTGTTGATACACCCACAATGAGATATACTAGAAATGCATGAAGAAAGTATGTTTCATATCAAGAAAAACAATTTCTTCATGTGTTTCCAGTATATCTCACTGTGGGTCTATCAATAGTATGCAGAGTGGGTAATATTAAGATGCATAATTTTATATTACATCCAACAAGTGTATACACTTAAAATTTCAATAAACCTATAAGGAGATAATTTGAAAATATGAGAGGAAAAAAATACTTTTCTTTCTTTCCCTTGAAAATTCATATCTTTTATTTTATTATTTTAACTATTATTTTATTATTTCCCTTAGGAGGCCCATTTTAGACCTCAATTTTCCTGTAATACCCCAAGGACAAACCCCTGTTGAATTGTAATTATATTTATAGGCTAGTGAGCCAAGTATTTATAATCTGGGAGACTTATGTATTTATTAGGCCGAATATCCTAGATGCTAAGGCCAGTGAGCCTATTTTTGTATATGTAATTATGAAGATCATTAGTAAAAATACCTCACTACATGTAGAACAACCATGAAGAAATAGTTATGGGGGACTAAGCTCCACTGGGAAGGGAAAGAGAAGGGTGATGAAAGGCTAGGAAAAAGGGGCTAAGATTAAGGGCTTAACCCAAGGGGATATTATAATGTATTTCCTAAATGATTAAAGTTTGGAAAATAAACCCTGTTATCCGAAGTTTCTTTAGAGAGAGGAACGAACCCCAAGTGGAGAGGATTGAGCTCCTCGGGAGACAAGTGCCATCTAGGATGCATGCAAATTTATGTGGGAAATTCCATCCTTGTGGGGTTCACTCTCACCATTCAAACCATTCTTTCTATCCTTTGTCCCATTCGCTCACGCACTGAGCAGGCATGCAATCAACCTTTTTCGCCATTGTTGAACCCTCTACCATTGTGAACCTATGTAATTTTTCGAGTCATCCCTTGCCTTACCCATTTTTTCTACTATGGTTACTTGGTTGACTTAAGAGTTTGAGAGAAGAAGGAGGTTGTCATGCCTATGGTTTAAAGAGGTGGGTTGTCAGGCCCATGGGTTGAAGAAGCAGGTTGTCAGGCCTATGAGAAACTGTCTCTAGGTGAGAGAGGTTGTTGGCAAAGTGATTTCTCCTAGAGGGAGTCCAACAACAACTACAAAGATCTGAGAATTATTGATCTGACCTATTGTTGAAGCCCTGGAAGGGAAGTGGAGCAGCCAATGGACTGTGGAAAAATGAAGGTGTATATTCCCAGGGTGGGACAGACATGTGGGGAATGAGAGTCTGTGATAAGTGGGCGTAAGTAGGCTCCTTGGAGGGAATAATTCATGTTGCATTGTGCAACTTTTCGTAGTCTCAGTCTAGCCTAGGATTTCCTTTACCCTGGGTGGATTTTAGTCCCATATTGTGGGTGACACACTGCTGATAGCTTGGAGTAGCATGGTCTAAGGATGGGAGGTTCATGGAAGGTCTACACACAGTCGATGATCTTTGCATAAAAATATAAGTACTAATTATATGTTAATTTTATGTTGTGTATCTTGCACATGTGTTATAATATTATGAGTATTGCATTGATAAGTTTACATGTTGTGCTTAAGTATATGTGATGCAAACCTATTGACCCTCTGGCCGATATTCGCTCATAGGATCGTTCCTTATCTCCTTTGAGCTAAATCGACTCTTTTCGATTCCCTGCTGGAATATCCTTCCAATTGATCCACAGGTCCTTCGGGAAATCCCCTGTACAAACAACACTAGGCATGAGCTCCTTTCTCCCCAAGCGACCACAATGCTATGACCAAGGTCCAATTTCAACGACACTTGTCACAACTCGTGATCTCGCGAATTCAAGAGTCGAAGCTCCCGACTCCTCCTTTCCAATCCTGCGAGACTCGAAATCATGAAATGATTATGGCTCCTTTCTGTCAGCGCCTCTGCACGTGACCACCAGCTACGCTTAACTACTAGCACCTCTCGCTACTCGCACCTTCCTGAATTTCAACATCTAACCTTGGCACCATTCCTTCACAAACCCCTGAGAAGCGATATTGACTTTTCTTCTCGCGTTCTCGCTACTCGTGACTTCGCGTGTTGAAGGGTTGAGTCTCCATTCTCTTATCTCGTGAATCCCTGAGATGCGAGAAGTCAACAGAGTGTTGACTCCCTTCTCTAGGCGATGCATATTCACATGTCAACCAAACGGGCCCCACCTTTGTGGTTCTTCCATGTTTTCTCTCGTGCCCAATGCTCTGCACTTCATGACTTCTGCAATCGAGATGAGGTCCTCTCAACCCCCGAACCTCCGAATGCGCAAAACACAATGGGGTTTCCTAATCCAATGGTCCTCCTATTCTTTGGATCCAACGACTGTCTTTGCTCCTCGCGATTTCACAACTTCACGACTTGGAGAACCCAACCTTTGGGCTTTCACCTTACGAACCTTCAAGTTTGCGAGACCCGAATCCTATATCTCTTCGGAACTTAACAGACTCTGCGATTGTTTCCACCTTTCCTGCTCTGATGGATGACTACGATTCTTCTCGCGACTTCGCTACTCACGAAGTCGAAGGACTTCCCTTTCTGACCTCCGATATCTGAATCCCCGATATGGTTGATATCGCAACACGTTTCCGCTCTCATACGAACGACTCAGATTTCCTTGGGACTTGACTACTCACAAAGTCAATATGCTCACCTCTGTGAGTCCGAGTGCCCGAATCTCCGAAATGGATGATTCTGCGACATGCGTCCTCTAGCAGACGGATGGCTCAGATATATTTTTCCTTGTCTTGATATTTGAGGTTGAGTGCCTGGACTCTCATCCTCCAAACTCCCGAACTCCCGAACACCGATATCCTGATCTCCAACCTTTTCGGGACTTCGCTTCTGCTGCTCTATGCATGAGGATTTAAACCTCGTGCAGCTCCTGATATATCCAAGGAATGTCGGTTTCTTCGCTCAATATCCAATGGTTCATATCATTTCTCCTATGTTCTCCTCCTGTACTTCCTCCTGGACGTGGAAACCTTCAACAGTGTAGATCTTTTCGGTTGATTCGACGACAACTGTGCTCCTCCTAAGCTTTAGCACTTTTCTTCCATACTTGGAAGAATTTTGAATGTTCAAAGGCCTCTAATTTTATATTCTTTCCTCTGTGAGCTCTTTAACATTGAGTCTCACCTGCATGTAGAAGAACGTTGTTCCTCCTGAGCTTTGTTCCCAAATCCTTGAAGGATTCTGCGAATTTCACACTCCTTGCAGAGTCTTCACGCACACGAAAGTGCTACCCCTTCTGAGCTTTTCAAATACTCAGAGCCTTAAGGAACTCAGTCCTTTTTCCTCTCTCCTGCAGATGGAGATATTGGATGCCCTCCTGGCTATCCCCTGCTCAAGAAACCTCTTGTTGAGTGGTTTAGGGTGTTCAACAACCCTACGAAGATCCTTCTATGGACTCTTCTTCAAATCTCTGAACTCAAAGAGTTCCTTCTGTGCACTCTAGCACTTACTCAATACCCTCTTGGTAGAGTATCAATAATCCTCAGATGATTCTTTCCTCTAATGAACTCACAATAGAGTTCTTCCTCTGTGTACTCCTTGCACTGGCTCGATGCCCACCTGGCAGAGATTTATAGAACTCAAAGAAGAGTTTATGTCTGCAATTGTATTCTTCTCCATAGCCTTGCCTCATGAGGTGTTCAGTAACCTCAAAGGACTTCCTCTGAATTGTTGATTTCAGCTACTGTGCCCACCTGGCATGCCTTTGTCTGAATCCGCAGAGTTCAGAAGTGCATCTATGCACTAGTATTCAGAGACCGTAGTACTCTGTCACGCCCTCCTGGAATGAAACCACAAAGAACCTTTCAAGATTGAAAATCAAACAACTCCCTGCAAATGTCTAGCATACATATATAGCATAAATTGAACACACAAAGACATTCACATAACACATACAATATGTAGGAAAAACTACTCTGGCTTATATTAATCAAAATGTGTCTTTACAAAGGTGTTCTGAGCATGGATTGTAACAAGGTCTCAGTTCCTTTTCTTCTACTCTCTACTTGTAGACTCTCTACCATCAGATACAATTACCATCAATAATATTTTACATGAGGGGGCTCTTAGAGCGCTTCCCTCCAACCTACCTACCCTATTCAATTACATTGAATGGGATGTCTAGTCCACCATCTGGATCGAGATCTCAGCCTTCAAAACATTAAAGGCCTATCTATTCTACGCCTATGAAAAACATGTCTTCACGGCTCACTAGCCTAAGACATTAAATTACATTCAAATTTAAAATTGAAGATGAGGGTTGTGGATCTCTTCAGCCTTGAATGCACGCGCTGACATGGTTGGTTGGATGACTAGATGACGTGGAGAGATGCTCATGCATCATACGCCTCAGCTAAAAAATTCATGAGCTCCTGCTTGACGCAAAGAGGTCCAACCTATCACCCCGCAGGGTCTCTCCACCTGACCTCTTTCTCACAGGACCGATTTGAATCCCCTCTTCGGCCCGAAGAACTCCAAGGTCCTTCTATTTCCCTATCGGGAAATCTGCACCCACAATTTCTCTTCTCTCACGCGACCCTCCTTCCTTAACTTCTCGGAGGATTGGAGCTCACAGCTGCGTGAATTCGCTATTGACCGATGGGCTCTCGGATCCCTCAGACCCGATGGTCAGTCAACTCGCTGACTTTTCCCTGAGGGATTTCGCTACTCGCAACCTCGTAGGATGAACTGTCGAGGTTTCACCCTGTTTTTCCTTGAATCCACAAGATGCGAAAATTCGATGGAATTCTGACTCTATCTCCAATTAATGCATGTCCAACTGCCGACCACACGGGTCCCACCTTATACTCTGCCACGTGTCCACACAACTCTGCTCTCGGTACTTCGCGACTCGTGAGTCCTAACGCCAATGCTTCGAGACTTCTCGTGGCGAGATTCCGAGGCTGGTGCCACCTGTATTCCACTCACACTCCGTGATGGCCCACACTCCTCTCCAGTTGTCGGGATATCGCCTCTCGCAACCTCACGATTCCCGTACCCAAACTCTCGAACCTTTTCTTGCGAGGTCCCGAGACCCGATCCCACACGCAGATCCAATGGTCCTCCTGTGATCTGGATCCAATGGTTATCCTCCTTCTCGCGCCTCACGTCCTCATGACTCGAAATACCAGATGCTTGGGCCTTTACCCTGCGAACCTCTAAGTTCGCGAGATCTCTCGATCTCTACCATGTGTCCTCTCAAATGGACGATCCAGATCTCCTTGCTACTTCGCCACTTCGCGTCCTCGCGCCTCACAACTTGGACTACCCAACACTTGGGTTCTCAATCAACAAACTCCTGAGTTAGCGAGATCTCCCAATCTCTCGCCACCTGTACTCCTCATATGGACGACTCCACTCTCCTCACTACCTCATGACCTCATGACCTCGTATCTTGGGATGCCCAACACTTGAGCCTTTACCCTGCGAACTCCCGAGTTAGCGAGATCTCTAGATCTATGCCACCTGTCTTCTACAGATGGATGACTCCTGGCCTTCTCGCCACTTCGCCCCTCGCAAAGCTAAAGGTCTTCCCTTTCGGACTTCCAATATCTGAGTCTGCGAGATGAGAGAATCTCCTTACACGCGTCCTCCAAAATGAACGACTCTGATCTTGTAGGGATATCGCGTCTCGCAATCTCGCTACTCTCGCTGCACAACTTTGGGGCTTCAAGTCCCGAGTCCCCGATACATGATACCACATGTAGATATGACGGCTCCCGTGACTCTGAATCGACAGCTCTGCCTCTCCTGAGCTTCAAACTCTTTGGACCTTCGCGTCGTAACCTCCTTGCACCTCTGCAAGATCTGATGATCCTCAGAACTTCGCGAAATATCTTCAGATGATTTCGACCACCCGTTCTTCCTTTTGTAACTTACGAATTGGAAAAGAGTATCTCTCCATGAGATTCCTTTGCCACTTCACGAACCTGCGACGCTTCTCTCTGGACTTCGAATCACACTTATCTATACTGATCTTCAGTGACTCAGAGGCCTATCCTTCCTGAGCTTTGCTAACTTGTTTCAACCTCAACGAGGTTCTCTGCACACACTCCTTGCGGAAAACCTGCGAACACTTCAACTGTTCGAGCTTCCTTCAACTCTGCGCTATCCCGCAGCAGCAGTCCTCCAATGATTCTTCTCAGATACACGACTGAGACTTTATCCCTTATCCTACGCACTCCTTGCATGGTTGTATGCTTAACTTCACCTTCATGACAAATGAGAACAAAATCTATCTCTCTGAGATTTCTGTCAACGCACTCCCTTGCAGACGACTTCAACTGCACTCCTTGCAGGAATCCTTGCTCAATCAGAGAAACGATTGTAACTCATTCACTTCCTCTCAGACTTAAATCTTGACACATGACTCATACACACAACATAACAACAAATGCATAATAGGGAGTAATAGTCAGAGCATTTAACACACATACACAGAGAATAACACAGCAGCCATGAATCTGAATCAACTCCTTCTATTAATTCAAGATCTATACATGGATGTTCTTCTACAACTCTCTGCTATTCCTATGCTCTCTAAATTCTTCTTACTCCTATTCCTAATTGTTACAATGATACAAATGAGGGTGTCTATATCCGGTTTCCCTCCTGCACTCTAGAACTGTCTAATCTAGGAATTCAATTCTATCTACCTGCAACTACTGCTATAAATGCCTCTGGCTATCTCAGAAAAGAGCGTATGGCTCAAGGTTTGATTACATTCTTACCAAGGTTCCAAATTAAATGATCTCATTTATGTTTAGCGCATCAACTTCAAGGGAAAATTTAAAAATTCAAAAACTTGCGCTGGACATCTTCCAGTTGTCTTCTGCTTCCACGTTGGTTTTTCTTGTCGTGAGGGATGCTCCTGCATCATACTCCCTCGCTTAAAAATTTGCATGGGCTCCTGTCCATGAGCTCCTGCACGGTAATTCCATGCTTCAGAATCTCTGCTTCAGTCTCCTAGCTGGCATCTTCAACTGGATGACCCTTCCACTTGACCAAATATTTGAAATATTCTTTCCTTCTGGTTTTCTTACCCACTCATTTATTTGGTATCTACTCCATCTGTGGCTTCTCTGCAACTGGCATCTGCTTCTGCCACTGGATCTCTGGTTGATCATCACTTTCTATTCTTGCTTCATCATCTTTATATGGATATAAATCCGAAACGTTAAATATCAGAGATATTCCGATCCCATCTGGTAACTCAATTTCATAATCATTATGTCCCATCTTCTTCAAGACCTTGCATGGCCCAATTTTCTTCATCTTCAGCTTGTTGTATGTTCCTCTCGGGAACCTTTCCTTCTTCAAATGCACCAGAAACAGATCACCAACTTCAAATTGAAGTTGTCTCCGATGCTGATCTGCTCTGCGTTTGTACTCCTGACTTGACTTCAACGGTCGCTCCTTCACCTGGATGTGAAGTTCCTTCATCGCTTCAGTGAATTCTCCTGCACTAGCACTGCTAGTATCAGTCTGTTCTGAATCCCTCAATTCAGAAACTCCTCTCGGCTACATTCCATATACAATCTAAAATGGACTTTTCCATGTGCTCTTGTTCACTGAATCATTGTATGCGAACTCTGCCTGTGGTAACACATTATCCCAACTGTTGTGGTGCTCTGTCACCAAGTTTCTTAATAAGTCTCCCAGACTTCTGTTGACCACTTCTGTTTGTCCATCTGTCTATGGATGGTAAGAAGAACTAAACATCAAATTTGTTCCTAGCTTCTTCCATAATGTCCTCCAGAAATGGCCTATGAATTTTGTGTCTCTGTCCGAAACTATGCTCTTCGGCAATCCATGAAGTCGAACAATCTCCTTGAAAAACAAGTTTGCGATGTAGGTCGCATCGCTGGTCTTCTGGCATGGAATGAAGTGTGCCATCTTAGAAAACCTGTCAACTACCACAAAGATTGAATCAACACCTCTTTGTGTCCTCGGCAATCCCAATACAAAATCCATGCTAATTTCATCCCACGGCTTCTCAAGTATGGGTAATGGTTGATAAAAACCCACATTCTGTCTCCTTCCTTTCGAATGCTGGCAAATTCTGCATCTGTCCACAAACTTCTTAACTTTTTACCACATCCCTGGCCAAAAGTAGGACTCGCTCAGCTTTGCAAATGTCTTATCATGGCCAAAATTTCCTGCCAATCCTCCACTGTGCTTCGCCTTCAACAAGTTCTCCCTCATAGAGCAATTTGGAATACACAGTTGATTGCCTTTGAACAAAAATCCATCCTGGATCACGTACTCTATCCACTAACTCCTGTCTCTGAGAACTGGATTCTCAACTGCTTCATAAGATTCCTTGAAGTCTGAATCATCTGCATACATGTCTTTGAGATCCTCAAAGCCTAACATCATGACTTTGAACTCCTGCAACAACAAACACTTCATGCTCAAAGCATCAACAACCTTGTTAGCAGTACCAGAAATATGTTTTATCAAAAAAGTGAAATTTTTCATGTATTCAACCCACTTAACATGCCTTTGGTTCAACATTTCTTGTTGAGTCACAAATTGTAATGCATGGTTATCACTATATAAAACAAACTCTTTTGGAATCAAATAGTGCCTCCATTTCTTCAATGCCTGTATGATGGCATGGAATTCTTTATCATATGTGGAGTACTTTTCTTTTGCCTCATTTAGCTTCTTGTTGAAATATGCAATCAGTCTGTCTTCTTGACTCAAGACCGCTCCTATGGAAAACCCACTTGCATCACATTTCACCTGAAATGTCTTTTGAAAATATGGCAACACCAGGATTGGTTGCTCTGTAATCTTTCGTTTCAACAATTTGAAGCTCTTCTCAGCCTCTTCCATCCAGTGAAAAGATTTATGTCTTTTATTCACTGTATCCATCATTGTTGCACTAATTCCACTAAAACTCCTAATGAATTTTCGGTAGAAACTAGCCAGTCCATGAAAACTCCTCACCTCGAAAATATTTCTCGGTGATGGCCAATTCTTGATTACCTCCACCTTATCTGGATCCATCCTCAACTCATTTGCAGATATAACAAACCCCAAATAAATGAGTTATGTCTTCATGAATGAGGACTTCTTCATGTTTATCAACAACTTCTCCTGCTGTAGCTTCCTCATCACAATAGCCAAATGCTTCATATGTTCAGCCTTTGTCTTGCTGAAAACCAATAGGTCATCCAGATACATGATGACAAATTTACCGATGAACTCCTTTAGGACTTCATTCATCAACCTCATAAAGGTACTTGGTGCATACGTCAAACCAAATGGCATGACAAGCCATTCATACAAACCTTCGTTTGTCTTGAATGTTGTTTTCCATTCGTCACCTTCTCTCATACGAATCTGATGATATCCACTCTTCAAATCTATCTTTGAATTTTTTTTTGCCTCACTTAAGAAATCCATCAGATCATCCATTCTCGGCAATGTGAATCTATACCTGATAGTTATCTTTTTGATGGATCTCGAATCAGTGCACATCCTCTAGCCTCCGTCTTTCTTCGGACTGAGTACTGTTGGAACAACAAACGGACTCAAGCTTTCCCTGACCAATCCCTTGTCCAACAACTCCTGGACCTGTCCTTTAACCTCTTCATTCTCCTGTGGTGTCAATCTATACGCGGATTTGTTTGGCAAACTAGCTCCTAGTATGAGATCTATATGATGACTCACACTCCTCATCGGTGGCAACGAATGAGGTAGTTTGTCCACTACAATATCAGCGAACTCTTCCAGTAGTTCCTGAACTTCTCCTGGTAAATCGTCCACTCTTGTGCTAGTCAGAACAATTCTCGGTTTTCTGACCACAAATAATTGTGGATCCTCCTTCTTCTTAACTTCTGTAAGAAGTTCCTTCCCACTCATGATAAGTACTGTATTGTTTACCCCCGGCTTCACCTCTTTATCTTCAATTGGACACAACATATGAGTTTTCCCATTCCTCTCCAGGGTATATGTATTTTTCCTCCCATCATGAATCACATTCCTATCATACTGCCATGGTCTACCCAGCAATAAATGACAGACATCCATAGGAATAACATCACATAAAATTTTATCATTATATCCTCCTATCTTAATGTCAACTAAGAACTATTTAGCGACATTTACCTGATGTCCCTTCTGTAGCCATGAAACTTTGTATGGACTTGGATGATCCGTTGTCTCCAGCTCCAGCCTCTCCACCATCTCGGTTGAAACGAGATTATCGGTGCTTCCACTATCCACGATGACTTTGCATGCCCAACCCCTGGTCTTGCAAGCAGTCCTAAAAAGACTGTTCCTCTGTGCTGAATTTTCCATCTCCTTTTCTGGTGTCAAAAGGACTTTTCGCATTACCAACGATCTTCCGCCTTCAGCGTACTCTGCCTCAACATCTCGCCTCTGTGCCTCGGCGATGTGAGTCTCTCCGCCATCCTTCTTTCTATCTGCATAGTCGACTGACTTGTGTCCATATTTTCCACATGTGAAGCACATGATTGCTCCACCTCTTCCTCTTCCTCTACCTCTAGTACAAGGAAACCTATTATTATCAGCATATCCTCCTCTTTGCTCAGTTTGTTGTCCTTTTTTCTCCACATATGGCCTTCTCTGTGAACTTCCATCTCTCTCTGTCTGAGTATGAGGTTTCTTCCAGTCATCCTTGGGCTTCTGGTATTTATCTTGGGCAACCAATTTGCCTTTGGACTGACTCCTGCCTCGGCCCCTCTGACTTTGTTTACAGCTCAGCGTGTCCTCAGCTTTCAGAGCCAATTGGTAAGCATCCTCCACCGTTCGGATGGTTTCCAAATTTAGTTCATCCTGAATTTCATACCTCAGGCCATTCATATACCCGACCACCTTTTCATCATTGCTTTCGCGATGAATTGCTCTGATATTCAGCCTGTAAAATTCCTCAGTATACTCCTTTACTGTCATCAGTTTCTGTCTCAGGTTCTGCATCCTCCTGAACAGAGAAATTTGATAGTCCCTGGGAATAAATTTTACCTTCATCTTTGCAATCATCCTATCCCAGCTCTTAATTTTCTACTTGCCTTGGCAATGCTTGTCAGCTTCCAGTTCATCCCACCACAAGGATGCATGTCCTTTTAATCTTGTTACGGCATGTCTGACCTTCTTGTCTTCTTCGATATCTTCATAATTGAAGTAAGTGTCAAGAGCTCTAATCCAATCTAGAATCTCTTTTGCATCCAGATTCCCTTCATAAGCTGGAATGTCCATTTTTGTTTTCGAACTCATCCGAGTGATAGCCTTAATTAAATGAGCATTGGTTGCATCTTCTGCTGGGATTTCTTCTTCTTCATGTCCAACATCATCCTCATTTTCTAATTCATTGATATCTCCTGCATCAGCATTTCTCCTTTGTCTTATCTCCATGTCCTCCATTCTGGCACAAAGATTTTGCATTCCTCTCTCCACGTCTGGATTCTGTACTTACCTACCTCTATCTCTGGACATTTCTCTTCCCCTGGACAATTCCCTTTCCTCCTCTGGATCGGGTGATTGTCTACTTCTTCACCTTGGCGGCATGGTGAATTCTCCCTGTCCTCTGCTATAGAAGCAAAGAAAGCTTTTCTAAGCCTTGATACCACTTGACGCAAAGAGGTCCAACCTATCACCCTGTCACTTCAAGGTCCTTCTATTTCCCTATCGGGAAATCTGCACCCACAGTTTCTCTTCTCTCGCGCGACCCTCCTTCCTTAACTTCTCAGAGGATCGGAACTCACATCTTCATGATTTCTCTATTGACCGCTGGGCTCTCGGATCCCCGAGACCCAATGGTCATTTAACTCGTTGACTTTTCCCTGAGGGATTTCGCTACTCGCGACCTCGTAGGATGAACTGTCGAGGTTTCACCCTCTTGTTCCTTGAATCCCCGAGATGCGAGAATTCGATGGAATGCCGACTCTATCTCCAAGTAATGCGTGTCCAATCATCGACCACGCGGGTCCCACCTTATACTCTGCCACGCGTCCACACAACTCTGCTCTCGGTACTTTGCAACTCGCGAGTCCTAACGCCAATGCTTCGAGACTTCTCGCGGTGAGATTCCGAGGCTGGTGCCACCTATATTCCACTCACACTCCGTGATGGTCCACACTGCTCTCTAGCTATCGGGATATCGCCTCTCACAACCTCACGATTCCCATAGCCAAACTCTCGAACCTTTTCTTGCGAGGTCCCGAGACCTGATCCCACGCACAGATCCAACGGTCCTCCTGCGGTCCGGATCCAATGGTTATCCTCCTTCTCGCACCTCACGTCCTCGTGACTCGAAATACCAGATGCTTGGGCCTTTACCTTGTGAACCTCCGAGTTCGTGAGATCTCTCGATCTCTACCATGCGTCCTTTCAAATGGATGATCCAGATCTCCTCGCTACTTTGCCACTTCGCGTCCTCGCGCCTCATGACTTGGACTACCCAACACTTGGGTTCTCAATCGACAAACTCCCATGTTTGCGAGATCTCCCAATCTCTCGCCACATATCCTCCTCAGATGGATGGCTCCACTCTCCTTGCTACTTCGTGACCTCGTGACCTCGTATCTTGGGATGCCCAACACTTGAGCCTTTACCCTGTGAACTCTCGAGTTAGCGAGATCTCTAGATATATGCCACCTATATTCTACAGATGGACAGCTCCTAGCCTTCTCGCTACTTTTCCCCTCGCGAAGCTAAAGGTATTCCTTTTCGGACCTCCAATATCCGAGTCTGCGAGATGAGAGAATCTCCTTACACGCGTCCTCCAAAATGAACGACTCTGATCTTGTAGGGATATCGCGTCTCGTGATCTCGCTGCTCTCGTTGCACAACTTTGGGGATTCAACTCCCGAGTCCCCGATACACGATACCACGTGTATATCTGACGGCTCCCGTGACTCTGAATCCACGGCTCTGCCTCTCTTGAGCTTCAAACTCTTCGGACCTTCGTGCCGTAACCTCCTTGCACCTCTGCAAGATCCAACGATCCTCGGAACTTAACGAAATCTCTTCAGATGATTTCGACCGTCCGTTCTTCCTTTTGTAACTTACGAATTGGAAGAGAGTATCTCTCCATGAGATTCCTTCACCTCTTCGCCAACCTGCGATGCTTCTCTCTGGACTTTGAATCACACTTATCTATACTAATCTTCAGCGACTCAGAGGCCTATCCTTCTTGAGCTTTACTAAGTTGTTTCAACCTCAACGAGGTTCTCTGAACACACTCCTTGCGCAAAACCTACGAACACTTCAACTGTTCGAGCTTCCTTCGACTCTGCGCTATTTCGCAACAATATTCCTCCAAAGATTCTTCTCAGATACACAACTGAGACTTTCTCCCTTAGCCTACGCACTCCTTGCATGGTTGTATGATTAACTGCACCTTCACGACGAATGAGAACAAAATCTATCTCTCTGAGCTTTCTATCAATGCACTCCCTTGCGGATGACTTCAACTGCACTCCTTGCAGGAATCCTTGCTCAATCAGAGAAATGATTGTAACTCATTCACTTCCTCTCATACTTAAATCTCGACACATGACTCATACACACAACATAACAACAAATGCATAACAGGGAGTAATATTCAAAGCATTTAACACACATACATAGAGAATAACACAACAACCATGAATCTGAATCAACTCCTTCTATTAATTCAAGATCTATACATGGATGTTCTTCTACAAATCTCTTTTATTCCTATGCTCTCTAAATTCTTCTTACTCCTTTTCCTAATTGTTACAATGATACAAATGAGGGTGTTTATATCTGGTTTCCCTCCTGTACTCTAGAAGTGTCTAATCTGGGAATTCAATTCTATCTACCTGCAACTACTACTATAAATGCCTCTGGCTATCTCAGACGAGAGCGTATGGCTCGAGGTCTGATTACATTCTTACCAAGGCGCCAAATTAAATGATCTCATTTATGTTTAGTGCATCAACTTCAAGGGAAAATTTAAAAATTCAAAAACTTACGCTGGACGTCTTCCATCTGTCTTCTGCTTCCATGTTGGTTTTGCTTGTCATGAGGGATGCTCCTGCATCACTGCTCATGAGCTTCCCATCTCATTTGTTGAAATCATCCTGGATCCCAAACAAATTTCTGGAGCTATTCATCTGCTCCATGTCCCTACTACTGCTGCTGCTTCTGCGTTGTTGTTGCTGCTTCTTTTCTTCTGCTCAGCTTCTCTTCGATGATATTTTCTACTAACCCTGACATCATCTCCCTAATCTCCTCAATCACTTCATCCAACTGCTTTAGTGTCTGGCCCTGTTCATGCAGTCTCTCTAGCTGCAAAAATTTTCTGCAATTGGGTAGATCACTGTGATCTCCCATGCCTTCTTCATCTTCTTCCAACTTCACCTATTGGATGTGCATACCCTACACTATCACCCTTCTCTCCAGGGCTTCAATTTTTTCATATAGATCAGCCAAAATAATGTTGCTACTTCTTCCTCTTCCCCCACTTCTGCAAGCTCCAATGCTGCAGTCTTTTTAGTTTCCTGGCTGAAAATATTGAGCCATTCCTCGGAATGCTCATCTTCTTTTTGTTCTTGGGTAGTCTCAAATATCTTCTCCAACTCTTCTTTGATAGTCTTAGCTGGATATATTTCTCTTTTTGTTGCTGCTTCATCTAACAAAGACTTTGGCCTCCTCTGGGCTAAGTGGTAGGAATATCCCAATTCCCCCAATCATTAGAAGGCTCTTCTAATCCTCCTCTTCTGTCAGCTGCATCTGTTGATGCAACTCTAACTCTGATATCATCTTCTCTATCATCTCCTCCAACTGATTCAAACTCACCTATGAGTTTATGAGACCCTCATATAGTCTCATCTTCTCATCCCTGCCCACCTAGCAAATTGGGATTTCTTCGTTGCCCTCCTGGCAGACTATGAGATCAACTGATCCCACCTTTATCAACACCTTAGGCTGAATTTAACTTACCTCCAGATCCATGAGACTTTTAGACAGTCCCATCTCTGTTCCCATGCCCACCTGGAAAATTGGAAACTCTTGTCTGCCCTCTTGGCAGTCTATGAGATCCCGCAGTGATCTCAATCTATTGCCCACCTGGAACTGTGAAATTCCCTGGCTATCCTCATGATAGTCTGTGAGATCCCACAATGATCTCAACCCTTTTCCCACCTGGAAATTGGTAATTTATGGTCTGCCCTCCTGGCAGTCCTTGAGATCTTCAGTTGATCCCAATTCATCTTCAACATCACTGAGATTCCTCTCAGTCTCTAGCTCACATATATGAACCATCTTCTATGGTCCATTGAGGTTTTCATCATGCCTCAACCACTATCTTAATAGCCTATTTTGTCTTCTAGCCATCAACTCCTTGACTGGCCATTTTTCTTTCGTCTTCATGGGCCATTCATATACCCATCTTGACTTGGTGTTCTTCTACATCCGTAATGCAAGATTTTCTATCTCCACCCTTATATCAACGAGCTCTTCATCTATTTCAGATCTACTCATGAGCTCTAGGTTTTTCTTTGCAAAATATCTACGACCTTCGGTAGCCATATCGTTTTCCGTGTCTGCTCTCCTAGCAAACCTGCTGCTCAACTACACACAATTATCACAGAGTCTCCAACACTCTATCTTCTCCCTGCTCCTTCTATCTGCAATGTACAAACAAAATCCAAGCTCTGATACCACTTTGACGCAGACCTATTGGCCCTCAGGCCGATATCCTCTCACGTGATCATTCTTTATCTCCTTTGAGCCGAATCGACTCTTTTCGATTCCCTGCTGGAATCTCCTTCCAATCGATCCACAGGTCCTTTGGGAACTCCCCTGTGTGAACAACACTAGGTGAAAGCTCCTTTCTCCCCAAGCGACCACACCATTATGACCAAGGCCCAATTTCAACGGCGCTTGTCACAACTCACGATCTCGCAAGTTCGTGAGTCAAAGCTCTCGACTCCTCCTTTCCAATCCCGCAAGACCCGAAATCATGAAACTGTTATGGCTCCTTTCTATCAGCGCCTCCGCACATGACCACCGGCTAGGCTTAACTACTATCACCTCTCACTACTCGCACCTTCGTGAGTTTCAACGTCCAACCTTGGCACCTTCCCTTCACGAACCCCCAAGAAGCGATATTTACTTTTCTTCTCATGTTCTCGCTACTTGCGACTTCAGGAGTTGAAGGGTTGAGTCTCCATGCTCTTATCTCATGAATCCCTGAGACGTGAGAAGTCAACGGAGTGTTGACTCCCTTCTCTAGGTGACGCATATTCACCTATCAACTGCACGGGCCCCACCTTTGTGGTTTTTCCACATGTTCTCTCATGCCTGGCTCTTGGCACTTCACAACTTCTAGAGTCGAGATGAGGTCCTCTCAACCCCTGAACCTTCAAATGCACGAAATGCGATGGGGTTTTCTTATCCAACGGTCCTCCTATTCTCTGGATCCAACGACTATCTTTTCTCCTCGTGATTTCACAACTTTGCGACTTGGAGCACCCAACCTTTGGGCTCTCACCTTGCGAACATCCAAGTTCGTGAGACCTAAATCCTAGATCTGTTTGACACTTCGCCGACTTCGTGATTGATGCCACATGTCCTCCTCAGATGGACGGCTACGATTCTTCTCACGACTTCGCTACTCGCGAAGTCGAAGGACTTCCCTTTCTGACCTCCAATGTCCAAATCCTCAATATCGACGATCTCGCGACATCTGTCTACTCTCAGACGAATGGCTCACGTTTCCTCAAGACTTCACTACTCGCGAAGTCAAGATGCTCACCTCTGTGAGTCCCGGTGCCAGAATCTCCGAAATGGATGATTCCGTGACACGCATCCTCCCGCAGACAGACAACTCAGATCTATTTCACCTTGTCACGATCTCTGAGGTCGAGTGCCTAGGCTCTCATTCTCCAAACTCCTGAACAGTTATATCCCAATATCCAACCTTTTCGGGACTTCACTTTTGTTGCTCTATGCGTGAGGATTTAAACCTCATGCAACTCCTAACAGATCCAATGACTATTGGTTTCTTTGCTCAAGATCTGATGGTTCAGATCATTTCTCCTATGTGTTGCTCCTGTACTGCCTCCTGGACATGGAAACCTTCAATGGTCCAGATCTTTTTGGTTTATCCAATGGCATCTATGCTCCTCCTGAGATTTAGCACTTTTCTTCCGGACTTGGAAGAATTTTGAATGTTCAAAGGCCTCGACCTTTGTCTTATTTCCTCTGCGAGCTCTCTAACATTGAGTCTCGCCTATGTGTACAAGAACATTGTTCCTCCTGAGCTTTTCTCCCAAATCCTTGAAGGATTCTGCAACTTCCGCACTCCTTACAGAGTCTTCATGCACACGAAAGTGTTTCCCCTTCTGATATTTTCAAATACTCAAAGCCTTAAGGAATTCAGTCCCTTTTCCTCTCTCCTGCAGATGGAGATATTGGATTCCCTCCTGGCTATCCCCTGCTTAAGTAACCTCTTGCTGAGTGGTTCAGGGTGTTCAACAACCCTGCAAAGATCCTTTTATGGACTCTTCTTCAAATCTATGAACTCAAAGAGTTCCTTCTGTGCACTCTAGCACTTACTCAATACCCTCCTGGGAGAGTATCAAGAATCCTCAGATGATTCTTGCTTCTAATGATCTCACAGCAGATTTCTTCCTCTATGCACTCCTTGCACTGGCTCAATACCCACCTGGCAGAGCTTTACAGAACTCAAAGAAGAGTTTCTATGTGCAACTGTATTCTTCTCCATAGCCTTGCCTTCTGAGGTGTTTAGTAACCTCAAAGGACTTCCTCTGAATTGTTGATTTCAGCTACTGTGCCCACCTGGCATGCCTTTGTCTGAATCCACAGAGTTCAGAAGTGCATCTATGCACTAGTATTCAGAGACCACAATACTCTGTCATTCCCTCCTGGCATGAAACCACAAAGAACCTTTCAAGCCTGAAAATCAAACAACTCCCTGCAAATGTCTAGCATACATCTACAACATAAATTGAAAACACAAAGACATTCACATAACACAAAAAATATGCAGGAAAAACTTCTCTAGTTTATATTAATCAAAATGTCTCTTTACAAAGGTGTTCAGAGCGTGGACTGTAACAAGGTCTCAGCTCGTTTTCTTCTGGTCTCTACTTGTAGACTCTCTACTATCAGATACAATTACCATCAATGATATTTTACATGAGGGGGCTCTTAGAGCGCTTCCCTCCAACCTACCTACCCTATTCAATTACATTGAATGGGCTGTCTAGTCCACCATCTGGATCTAGATCTCAGCCTTCAAAACATTAAATGCCTATCTACTCTACACCTGTGAAAAGCACGGATTCACTGCTCACCATCCTAAGACATTAAATTACATTCAAATTCAAAATTGAAGACGAGGGTTGTGCCTCTCTTCAGTCTTGAATGCACGCACTGACGTGGCTAGTTGGCTGGCTAGCTGACGTGGAGAGATGCTCCTGCATCAATATGTATGAAGTTTATCATAATTGTATCTGTTTATTGTTACTTCCACATGAATCTGTGTATGAGAAAAATGTTTATGTCTGTTAAAATTTGCATTAGATATATATGTATATCAGAGTTGGACAGAGTAAAGAGTTTGGTTTTTTTTGGTAACATTCCCAACCTAGGATGGCTAGGGCCATTACAAATTGGTATTAGAGCCCATGGTTTCCACACTGAACTTGGATGGGCCACGAATGTTGAATTTGGAGTCAAAATTCCACAAGGAATTCATGTATAGAGTGCCAAGAGGGTATTGGTGGAACCTTGGTTGTGTTCAAAATATTAGGAGGTACAATAGTTTGGAAAACCAAAACATACATGGTATTGATCCACAAAGTTAAATTTGGGTTGTTGGATCTATTCAGAAGAAGAAGAATCCCCCCACAACCATCAGATATGGAGAAGGTGCACGAAGGTTAAGAACAAAAGTCTTTCGGATTTCTCCCTCTGACTATTTTAAAGTGATAATAGAGAAAAATTTCGAAGTGTCGAAGTCTGGAACCAATCCAAACCATCCATTTCCAGGGACACGTTCCCGTAGATTAAGCAATGTTCGAAATTTGACAGTCCGAGGGTTGTGGGGTGTTCAAAAATGAAATCCTTTGAATTCCCAAAGTGATTCTTAGTCGAGGATCATTTGAGAGGAGGAGAACCATTGGATTTCTCTTGTGGTTCAAAAATTCAGTGTTCGGGGAAATACATTGGAGGTTGCATGGTGAAGAATCACCGAATTCCTAAAGCTACGGGAAGCAATTGTCGACAGTCGACAATTCATGATTTTTGACAATGTATAGATGTGAAGAATCATCGAAGTCTCGAAGCTATGAGAAGAATTTGTTGAAAATTGGTAGTTTGAGAGTTTTGAAAATGTGTAGATGTGAAGAATCATTGAAGTCGTGAAACTACAAAAAGAAGTTGTTGACAGTTGGCAGTTCGAGAGTTTTGACAATGTGTAGATGTGAAGAATCGTCAAAGTCCCAGGATGCCAAAGTGATGTGACATGATGACATCACCAGGGGTGACATGGACCTATTTGATGGTTCATTACTTCGACAGGTTTGAGAAAGTGTCGATGATAAGAAACCCCTGAAGTCCCAAAGTTCTGGACATGACATGGCATGATGATGTCTCCTAGGGTGATGTGGGCCTACCTAGGTCTGCCACATGTCACTTTTTATTGTACATTTGACAAGACCTTAGTACCGATTGGGACCTTGCACATGTCACTCAATGGTGGAGGCCACATACCACCACTTTGATTGGTTAAAAGTGTATTATGTGGGCGTCGAGAGGTTAAGAAGTTCAGATTTCAGCGTTCGAGAGAAAACTGTTGAAGAACTTTTGGACCTCTGAAGTCCTGAAGTCCTGAGATCTTGAAGTTCCGATGTCACGAAGAACTAAAGTGACATGGCTTGATGACGTCACCTTGGGTGACGTGGACACACAAGATGCATGCCACATGTCAGTGTGTTTTGTGATTTTGAAAGGATGATTTTGGAGATAGAACTTGACACATGTCACCCCTCAAATTGGGCCACTTGTCCACTTCTTGGAATTTGCAATGTAGCACCCTAGTGTGTAGTACTAAGTGGACCCCACGAGTTCTCCACTTAAACATTCATAAGGAATAATGTGAGAGGAAAGAGAAACCCACCGAATCTTTGAAGAGTAGATTAAATCCTCACCATTCATTGGGAGGGGACACACGATAATAGATCATGTGGTCTAGAGGATGCAAGGAATTCATAGCTGAGGTAGAGGATTTCTAGAGGCCCAAAATCTAGAGTCCATCTCAACCATTAATCACAAAGGAGGTGTGGCACTAGATCCAAAGATCCGGAGAAGCGGTACTCCATAGGATTTGAGTTGCAGATTGTTGTGAATCGAGAACTCCCTGAGGGCCAGAGTTAATCTCAATCGTTGATCGAGAGATGACATGTGGAAGAAATAGAGAGAATATCTAGTGAATGGACACTTTAGGAGACTGGTAGTGAAGTTCTTTTGAAACCGCTGAAGCCCGGAGTCCCAAAGCTCCTATCCAACGTATATCTAAACAGAGAATGTGGACCATTGATCCACTATCCTTTGTGAGTTCGCTAGTTTGGTGGTCCAAGATGTTTGTGATGTACATAAGGGAAACCTTTGAAGATCTAGATATTTGAACTTTGAAGGCGCCATATAAGAACCTAACTATTAGCACTAGGTCATATCCCTTGGTCATATGAATTGGGGACTAAAGAAAAGGGGCTAGAGCCTGAAATTTTGTTTTAAGAATAGAAAAGATGCATAGAGAAGGATCTCGTGGGATTTTTAATTGTATAGAACTACACCTAAAGAACTAAGGAATGCCTATAAACCTGAAGGAGGAATTCAACATGGATCCAAGAATGAATTCAACTCCGAGTTGGAAAAATCCATGTATAGGATTGTATCACTAAAAGGACAAATTGTTCAAGTTTCCATAACTTCCTACTCAAAACTTAGAATTGAGAATGAAGTAGGCACTGGAAAGGTATTGAATAGTGGAAGATAACTATTCACCTAGAAATTTGATCTGAACAATAAATTTCTCAATAAATAAACAAAAAATAAGTTTGATATATATTAATGAATTATAATGGTTCATAATTTCATAAAAATATTTTTGTAGAATTAACAACTGTCAGATCAAAGTCAACATAATGTACAGAGTGATGGAGGATACACATGTAGTCTACAACCAAGAAGATGAAATCAAAGGGTTGAATGTCTAGTTGGGTATGGTAGGAGCCAACACCAATGGATACGGAGGAGGAAAGGAGGAAGACATAAATATGGATGAGACCATAAAAAAATTGGAGACAGATGTACAGAGCCACAAGGCTAACAATGAGAGGCTTATGAAGGCCAAGGAACAATACGAAGACTTCAATATGAATTTAATGAAAATCCTAGACATAATTGAAAATAAGTTGGATAAGGAGAGTGGATCCAACAAATCAGGAAGCCATGAGACCCGTGAGAATAAAGGAAGATCAAGGAGTGGTAGCATACATCACCATCACTCCCAAAAGAATTCCCATAGGATATCACACAGTATCTCAAGTCCATCCCTTGTCAGGAAGCATAGGAGGTCTGGAGTGGATGAGTTGAAAGGAGAAATGAATAAGATCAAACATCCTACTTTTGATGGAGAGCAAAAAAAGGATGAATATGTTGAGACATGGCTACTAGGCATGACAAAGTATTTCCAAGTGCATAACCATTCTTTCCATGAAGAAGGAAAATTTTCTATCTATCAACTGAAAGGAAGGGAATCCATGTGGTGGTATCAACTTGTGTAATTTCAACACCTCAGAGAGAAAAATGTGACTTGGAAGGAATTCAATAGGCATTTTGAGAAGAAATACCTGACCAAGAGGTGTTATGACAAAAATATGAAAGATTTCTTTCAAATCAAACCGAGCATCATGAATATTGATGAATATGAAAGGATATTTTTAGAGATGTTAAATTATTCTCCTTCATCAAGGATGAGATAGTTACTATTCAAAGGTAGCTAAATGGGGTGCCATATTTCATCAGTGACAAGATCCAACATGATGATCCCAAGACTTTGGAGGAAACAGTAAGGAGAGAAAAGTGTTTATATGATCAACATAAAGGAAAGCCTACTTTCTAGAAGGATTGGGAGGACAAGAAGAAGTTTAAGAAGGAACAAAGGAAGAAGGGGAACAATCCTCCATTTTTCAGAAATAATCCTCAAGGACAACCATCTTTTTGAGAGCACAAAATGGTTGAGGTAGGTGGGAAAAGGCTAAGGAAGACACCCATTCAATGTTGGGGCAGTAAAAGAGACCATAAGTATAGAGATTGTCCTCACAAAAGTGACAAAGTGAGAGATTTCCACAATGTATAACAAGAAAAAACAATGGAGGACATGGGAAGAAGTGTACCAAGGATCTATGCAGCCCTAGACAACAAGCAAGCAGGGTTTGAATCACACATGATTGAAGTAGAAGGTATGATAAATAAACATGCCTTTACTATTTTGATAGATTCAAGAGCTACTCATAGTTACATAGATCCTAAAGTTGTGTAAAGATTTATTTTTCCAAGAAGCAAGCATGAGAAATCTTGGCTGGTACAGTTGGCTACATGAGGCAAGAGAAAAGTTGTTGAGTTGGTTAAATCATGTCTAGTAGACATGAATGGGATAAGTACCAAGGAAGATTTGAACATCCTTCCATTGGGTTCATATGATTATCTAATTGGTATGGATTAGTTGGACCAGCACCATGCCATATTATATTGTCATAGCAAGTCATTTACTTTCTTGGATGAGGAAGGGAACCCAAGAACAATCCAAGGAATTCCTAGGGCAGTTTCTGTCTAAGAGAACTCAACATTGCAACTGAAGAATTGTTACAGGAAGGGATGCTAATTATTTGTAGCCCATATGGAAGAAGAACCTAAGGATAAGGTGCCAAATTTAGAGGATCACTCAGTCCTGAAATATTTTGAGGATGTGTTCAAGAAGATACCAAGACTACCCCCAAAGAGATATATTGATTTCTCTATAAATTTGATGCCAGAAGCAACTCCAATATCAAAGACTCCCTACATAATGAGTACACCAGAGATGAAGGGGTTACAAATGAAGCTTGAAGAGCTTCTAAAGAAGGGGTATATACACCCAAGTTTGTCACCTTGGGGTTCCCCAGTCTTATTTTTGAATAATAAAGATGGGAGATTGAGATTGTGCATTGATTTCAAACAATTGAACAAGGTAACTATAAAGAACAAGTATCATTTGCCAAGGATCGATGATTTCTTTGATCAGTTAAAGGATGCAAGGATATTCTCAAATATTGATCTCGGGTTAGGATATCATCAAGTAATGATCAGATATGAAGACATCAACAAGACCTCCTTTAGGACAAGGTATGGTCATTACAATTTCACAGTGGTGCCATTTGGATTATCAAATGCACCAGTTGTTTTCATGTGTTTGAATGGTGTTTTCCAGGAATATTTAGGCAAGTTTGTCATTGTAATTTTAGATGACATCCTTTTTATATTCCAAATCAAAATAAGAACATGAGCATCATTTGAGTATGGTGTTACAAGTGATAAGAGAGCACTAGTTGTATTCCAAATTGAGAAAGTGCTCATTTTATTAGAACATAATTCACTATTTGGGGCATATCATATCCGAAGAAGGGATAACAGTGAACCTTAGAAATATTGAGGCCATTAAAGGGTGGATGACAACTAAGAATGTGACATAAGTCATATCCTTCATGGTAGTTGGATACTACAAATGGTTCATTGCATGGTTTTCGAGAATTTCTCACCCAATCACTTCCTTGCAGAGGAAAGGGGTGAAGTTTCAATGGACAACATAATGTGAAAAGAGCTTCCAACAATTAAAGCAGTTGTTAACCAGTGCTCCAATTATAAGGATTACTGATTCGAATGAATATTTTGTGGTTTTCACAGATCCGTGCAAATAAGGACTTGGTAGAGTCCTCAGTCATAACATATTTGTGATATGTTTTGAATCCAGAAAATTGAAATAACATGAAAGGATCTATGCCACTTATGATTTGGAGTTGGAATCCATAGTTCACTCCTTGAAGAAGTTGAGGAAATACCTCATGGGAAAGATATTTGAACTGAGGAAAAACCATAACGGTCTGAAATATTTGTTTGATAAACAACTTTAAATGCTAGGAAGAGAAGATGGTTGGAATTCATCAGTGAGTATGAATTTGATATTAAGCACATCAAAGGAAAACATAACAAAGTGGCTGATGCATTCAGGAAGAGAGTGCATGAACTGCATGCTACAACCATTAACATGCATCAAACTGATCTTAAAGGCAAAATTTATAAGGATGAAAAAGTAGATTTGCAGTACATGGAATTGGTAACAAAATTGTAGCAAGGAAAAATGCAACATAAAGTTGAAGATTATGAATTGAGAATTGATGGAATTCTCTTATACAGGAACATAATTTATGTACCCAATTCTCTTGAATTGAGGAGTATGATTTTAAAAGAGATGCATAATGTACCTTATGTTGGGCACCCAAGATATCAAAAAATAGTTTTAGTAGTCAAGAGCCACTATTATTGGCTAGACATGAAGAGGGAGTTTGTTGAATACATTGATAAATGTTTGAAGTGTCAAAGGGGCAAGGCTAATCATAGAAAACTAGCTGGGTTGGTGCAACCATTACCCATTCCTGAGTGGAAGAGGGAAGTGGTGAAAATGGATTTCATCACCAAATTGGCCATAAAACGCAAGCAACATGATGCTATCATGGTGGTGGTGGACAAGCTTACTAAAGCTACCCATTTCATTCCTATGAAGGTTACTCAGAAGGAAACCAATGCTGATAATATTTATATGAGGGAAGTATCACGCTTACATGGAGTACCCAGGACAATTGTGTTTGAAAGAAACCCAAAATTTACCTCAAAGTTCTAGAAGGGGTTATTCAAAGGGTTTAGAACAAATATGAACTTTAGCACAACTTATAATCCCAAGTCTGATGGGAAAAAAGAAAGGGTGAACCAGGTGATGGAGGATATGCTAAGGATATACATGATGGAAAAACCATCTAAATGAGAAGATTATCTACACTTGGTATAATTTTCCTACAACAATGGGCATTAGGCATCAATGAAGATGAGCCCATTTGAGGCACTTTATGGAAGAAAGTGAAATAACCTGGTAAGCTGGGAAAACCCAGTTGGCAGAGCAATGATTGGGTCAGAGTTGCTCAGAGAAATGAAAGAGAAAATATTGAAGATTAAACAAAATTTAAAGGCTTCCCAAGATAGGAAAAAAATTATGCTGACAAGGGAAAAAATCGGAGGGAATTTAAAGTGGGTGATAATGTTTTCTTGAAAGTGAAGGCCAACAAAAGTTCCCTAAAGTTGGGAAATTGTTCCAAGTTGGCAGCCAAATATTGTGGGCCATTTGAAATCCTAGAGAGGATTGGACCAATAGCTTACATGCTTGAATTTCCTGCATCTGTGTGTATACATAATGTATTCCGTGTATCATTACTTAAAAAATATATACCTAATGTGAATCATGTTATTGATTGGAATGTGATTCAGGTGGAGCAAGAAAGCGCTTTTCAAGTGCATTTGATGCGCATTTTGGACCAAAAAATCAAACAGCGCTGGAATCGATCCATAGGGACTGTAAAGGTCCAATGGACCTGGTACTGTCCCGAGGATGCAATTTGGGAGCATACAGATATTATGTGGGAAGAATACCCACATATTTTTGAAGATTTTGGAAATCTTGTTGATGTTATGTAAGTAAGATGCACTGAGGACAATGCATAATTAAGGGGATGGGATTGTAATACCCCAAGGATGAGCCCCTGATGAATTGTAATTATGTTTATAGGCTAGTGAGCCAAGTATTTATAAGATGGGAGACTTATGCATTTATTAGGCTGGAGATCCTAGATGCTAAGGCCAATGAGACTATTTTTGTATATGTAATTACATATATCATTAATAAAAATACAGCGTTGTGTGTAGAACAACCACGAAGAAAGAGTTATGGGGGACTAATATCCACTAGGAAGGGAAGGGGAAGGGGGATGAGAGGCTAGGAAAAAGGGGCTAAGATTGAAGGATTACCCCAAGGGGACACTATAATGTATTTCCTAAATTATTAAAGTTTTTGAAATAAACCATGTTATCCTAAGTTCCTTTAGGGAGAGGAACAAACCCCAAGTGGAGAGGAACGAGCTCATAGAGAGCCAAGTCTCATCCATGACGCATGCAAATTTATGTGGGAAATTTTTTCATTGTGGGGGATCTCTCTCACCATTCTGACCATTCTTTCTATCCTTTGTCCCATTTACTCATGCACTGAGCAAACACACAATTAGCCTTTTCTGCCATTGTTGAACTTTCTACCATCATGAACCTCTATAATTTGTTGAGTCGTCCCTTTCCTTACCTTTTTTTTCTACTGTGGTTACTTGGTTGACTTAAGAGTTGGAAAAAATAAGCAGGTTGTCAGGCTCGTGGTTTGAATGGGAAGTTTGTTAGGCCCATGGGTTGAAGAAGTAGGTTTTCATTCCTATGAGAAACTCTCTTCGGGTGAGAGAGGTTGTTGGGGAAGTGATTTCTCTTGGAGGGAGTTCAACAGTAGCTATAGATCTATGAGAATTCTTGATCTGGCCTTTCACTGAAGCCCTAGAAGAGAAGTGGAGCAATCAATGGACTATGGAACAATGAAGGTGTATATTTCCAGGGTGGGACATGCATTTGGGGAATGAGAGTCTGTGAGCAGTGGGCGTAAGTAAGTTCCTTGGAGGGAATTCTTCCTATTGCATTGTGAAAATTTGTGTAGTCTCAACCTAGATTATGATTTCCTTTTCCCTAGGTGGAGTTTAGTCCCATCTTGGGGGTGACCCACTATTGATATCTTAGAGCAATGTGGTCTAAGGCTGGGAGGTTTGTGGAAGGTCTACACGCAGTCGACGATATTTTCATAAAATGATAAGTAACAATTCTATGTTAATTCTATGTTGTGTATCTTTCACATGTGTTATAATGTTATGAGTATTTCCTATATAATTTTACATGTTGTGTTTAAGTATATATCTGAAGTTTATCAAAATTGTATTTGTTTATTGTCACTTCCGCATGAATTTGTGTATGAGAAGAATGTTTATGTCTGTTAAAATTTGCATTAGATATATATGTATATCAGAGTTGGATGGAGTAGAGAGATATTTTTTTTTTGGTAGCATTCCTAGCCTGGGATGGCTGGGGACATTACATTTCCCCTAATGAAAATTTTTATAATCAGAAATTGATGGATAAAATTAAAAATAAATAATATTTGGATGGCCTTCTCAAGTAAGAAATGAAATGAATATTCCATTATTTATCGGTGATATATTCCTACTTATATTTCATGTTTTATAGTTCCATAGAGTTTCTCTTATTTTATTTTGAAAGTCCCAACATACACCTTTTGTGTGCCAAGGTTACAAATTTTACATATGGTATATGAAGGATCTAATAACATTGACTCCTTTAGACACCACCAACCCACAATCGAATAAATTTATTCTTCTCATTTGACTGCATCCCCTTTCTTCATTTGAATGCATTTCCTTTATTTTTGAATTTACTAGTTTTTCATTTTTCTCATTTCATTTGTAGTTTTTGATTTGTTTATATATGTATCTCACCTACATAGATAATTCAATACACATGACCTAAATGGTCCCTGACATAGAAAACGTGAATTGTTCCTTGGAATGACACACCACAAGTTGCAACACTTGAGTTTGATTGGGAACATCATTCTGATCTAGTCATAGTGGTTAAATGGATGTGATGTTAAGGTTTGACCCTAGGATCCAAATCCAATTCTTTAACACTCAACCAAATCATTGTTAGGAATAGGATAAACACAAAATAAATAAAAATGAATCTAGAAATAAAACATAGAAGAAAAAAATACAAGAGATACACTGATATACATGGTTCACCTGATATGGGATACATCCACAGATAACCATATAGTCCTTCAGTTATTCCTTCTAGAAAAATGAAGGGATACCACCTAGAATACATCCATTGCAATCTCCTCTTCACTCTCTCACAATCTCCTCTCTCTTTCACAATTCTCTCTCTCTCATTGTATTAAATTCACCATTACAATACAATATATAGGATCCCGTGGAATATAAAATCCATAATCCATTATCTTGGATTATATTACAACTTGAATTCCTTAACTGGAATTACAAAACCATGGGCTAGAAAACTATGTGCCAAAACCACCCAAAATACACACAAAAAAAACACCCAATTGTTTTTTTCGGTGGGTATACCCCCTTGTGACCCCTATGCGCCTAGTGCAATGTAACACCATGTTTCACTAATCATGCAAAGAATACAACACAAACCATGCCATTTATTTGGATCTAAATGCAACTAAAACAAGACCTATGAATTAGGAAGATAATCTAGCTCCACAACCAACAATAACCTCATATAAAATAAATTATTCTATAAGACTATATGGCCAAGGATACATGGGTGTAAGTTTTAAAACTGTGAAGAAAATCAATGCATACATATTCTTAAGAAAAACATAAATTAATCAATGACTCATACACATAGTACATAAAGATTTACATTGGAAACCCTTAATCGAGAGAAAACCAACCTTCCTCGGTGCCACACCTCTCAATTCCTCATTGTATTAATTTAACCATTAAAAATACAATATATACAATATTTTAGTTATTCCAGAGCTACCAAAACCCTATTTCCTTAATTCAGGATTAATTTAGAAACCCACTAAAAATAGAAAAAAAGGCTAAAATAACAAAAATTGTCCCCCCCCCAAAAATTAGAGGCACTGACTCAAACACTATTGGCTCCAGGATATTTCCTGAATCCAAAGGATTTGACTAATTAGGGGGTCCAATCATGGCCCCCCTTTCATTCCCCCACATAAAAGCACCTAGCACACAAATACACAAAGAGCGACATGAGGTGGGATCATCAGACCCCATCATCAAATCGGGTGCACCCCCCTCCCCCCCACACACATGCAACAAATATAACACATAACCAACATGAAAGTAATTTGACTTTAGCCATCGACCTATTAGGCGGCATCGAAGGATCCAAAGACAACTAAATTTTTATAGTATGTTTGTACCATCACATTATATTTTCTTCTAGATAAGGGTTAGAAGAGAAATGAAAGTTAGATTAAGTATAATATTCCCATACTATACAACAATACAATAATTAGGTTACCTCCAAGACGTTTCGTTGTGTGCATATATATTAGAAAAATAAACAATTAACAGTGTATGATGGAAGCTTGTCACATTAATGAATCAAATACAATATGGACTATGTAGAATTTTAAATATAAGATCAATCATCTCAAAGCGAAACTATTAGCTTTATTGAATACTATCAACGAAGGCATTTTTTTCAAATTTAGATACATGCCAGCAATCCACGACATAGTTTTTTAATGGAAAACATTTTGGGTAGAACCTTTTTGGGCAGCACCTTTCCTCTTGCATAACAGTAGAATAACAATAATAATACAACATAATATATTTTTCATATGACCTTATAATTTGAATGGGAGATCACAAGAACACAAACAAATTATGTGGAATTTCTATAAAATTCTAATTCTAAATTTCACAACTAGTATGGATAAATGATAGGATTATTTTGTAAATATTCTAGGGCCACGAGAACCATCCCTTGTATGCAAATCTTTGTAATGGTATCCATTTTACACATGCATGCCAAAGATTCTATATTCTATTTGAAGGGTTTGTGTGCTGGTTTTTTACTTTGTGCATGGTCACCCTTAGTCTTGTAGGACTTAAGACACAATTTTTAATTCTAAGACCATTGAATCATATAATAATCATAATATCATTGAATCATAAATAATTAAAAATTAAATATATAGTCATTAATCAAATGTCATTCAAAATCATATATGACACTGTGCAATATTATTAAAAAATGAACCATAAATATTTCATTCAACAATATGTTTGAAACATGTACATATACATATACCACAAAGTAGTAATTTCATCCATTTATTACAAAGTGGTACATCATGCACATAGTACATAATGAAAACACATGTTAAAATAAAGAACGGATAACTAGGTCCAATATTACAAAAATGGCTAACTATACCTAAAGTACAAAAGTGTATTATGAAAAATTTAGTGATCCTTGCTTCCCTCTCCACTGTTAGATACATACGAAAAGTTGATATTACTCTTCCATAAGCTTGAGGAAGTTTGAGATTGCCTACATTGAGGATCCATGTTCATTTGTATATTTTGGACATTAAACACTATTTTTTTAGTTTTAACCATTTAGAAAATTAACAAAATTATAAGTATTAAAATTACAACTCAATACAAAAAAAATATACGAACGTGACTAAGCCAATATCATGAGTGGTGTGTTATGATGTGGATCCATTATTTTAACATCCTACTCCAAGGTCACACTACTAGATGTCTTGATAGGTTGTGGAATATTATATCCAATATAATGACCTCTTGTTTTGTTTGAGAATAGGAGTTACATGTACCTAAGATATCAATAGCGCTAACATGCCCATCCCTACTATAATAGGATGCTATGAGGCCACAATAGTGGATGCATTAATGGCAGATAGATACCATGGATTTTCAAGATCCTATCCAACAATATATTGCACACACATGGAAAGAAGATGAGTTAGATACTTTTACATCAATATTTGGAAATGATGCAATGGAAGTAATCTATAATTACTTGTTTCTTGAGAGTGGGAGTTGTACCTAAGATATGAAATGTTTCTCCAAAATCAATTTTTCTTCGATATAAGTAGAGGAAGTGTCCATTGCAATCATAGTGGGTGCATTTATAATCAATGTAGAAACACTTGATGCAATGTTATATGGCTGTTGTGGATGCACAAGAGTCAAGAAAACAACTTGGATATTTAAAAATCAAAATTTGAACAATGACGCACAAACAATTATGAAACTAATATTATCCATTGGTCATGTTGGGATCTAAAACTATACGCTCACTATGAAGCTACATATAAAAGATTAGAAAAAAATAGATATCTTGTCATCCACTCATATAAGTACAACAACTCATTTGATAAATTCAATATTAAAATTAGTACTTGCAATAGTGAGAGACCAAAATGACATGAAACATTGGCCATTGCATTTAAATCCATCGATGGAGGGGGAGCTCTATGTGATGGAGGAATACCATATACCAATTAAACACATGAATTATTTTTTTTATAAACATAACAATTTATTTGTGAAACAAATATATGTGAACTATTAAACATATCTAGGAAAGTTTCTAAAGGTTATTGGACTAACATATTGAAGGAATTCATCAATAGGAAAATTAGAGTTTTCTTATAATATGTAGATGGATGCGGGAGTAAATAATGCTATGTATCCCTAGTTTATGCAATGCTATATGGATCCCCAACATGCACAACACCAAATGAATCCTCCATAACATGATTAGTGATAGATAACTCTGTTATACCATGAGAAATTATGGCTGACTCCCCCCTATCATGAGAAGTGATAGATGCCTCCACCCTACCATGATAAGTATGAGGTGAATTACCCTAGGTGTGCCCTTGATTGCATGGATCTCAACAAATGTGCCATGGTGGATAAATGTTAGTGACAACTTTAACAATGCATCATGTGTGTTATCAATATTTTTTAGCGCATAGGTACATAAATAGGGAGGAATTTTTGGGTGAGGGGAACAATGTACATGATTCAAATAAACCCTAAAATTATTTTACTATAGGGAACTCATTGTCCAACATTGTGGATGTAATATACCTTATTGTATATTACGTTTAGTGTTGTTTTTATTAATTATACCGTTAATGTAAAGTCACGTCTATTGTATAAAGATGTGACTATATTCATTCATGTGTATCTATGCACGTTGTTTTAAACCTAATTGACATTGAATAGTAAATAAATGAATATTGAATATATAAATTATTATATAAATCTTGTGTTTCCTTTCAATTGGTATCAGAGCTAGGATGGGCTTGGACACCATGTCTTCTACATTTACCAGTGTTACCGACACTCCCTCCACTTTGGAATTGAGCGAAAGTATTAAATAATTTTGCGTGGGACTTTTAATTCAAGTAACTATTGCAAAAAATTCTTCGATGGATGCCAAAATTGACAAATTGAATGAAGGATTAAGAGAAATACACGAATACATTTTTATATTTTAAATAAAATATGGGGAAATTTTTGGAAATATTGTCGGAGGAAGACTCTGAGGAAGAACATGAAAATGAATATGAAGGTGACAAAGAAGAGTATCAATCCAGTATATTTTTCTCCTCTATTTACGATCTAATGAATATAAATCCCACCATGTTCTTGTATGATCAGAACACCACGAAAAAAAAAAAAAATGATTTCTCTCATCCTCATAGAATAGTAACAAGAGGAATGCTCTTTTCTGCAATCGGATGTCAGAATTTCTAGTCTGATCAACACAGTGAATGATTGGAAGCAAAATTTGTTATGGAGAGAAGGATTTTGCAATTCATAGCTCACAAATATCGTTGTTCGATTCCATGCAAAGTGTATTCCCCAATCTGGCTAGGACATAATATTTTCACCTCTCAATAAAACATTTGAAGTACCACTCAATATATGACTTGCAACAAGTACTTTATCAAGAAGGGTGAGTCTAGCGTTTGAATTCTTGAACAAACATATAAATTTTCAAAATTTTCTCTTACCCAAGGTATTTTTGTGTCTTGCAACATGGAATCTATGTAAGGACCCCTCATCCATTATGACTGCCAGCGAAGAAAAAAGTGCATTTTTTTTTGGGTTTTTTGGAAAGAAAGCAATGATGACAACAATTGAACTAGACAACCTGACAATGAACACACACACGTAGGTCAATCCATAGACAAGAATGAATCAACACACTAGCGCAATGATCGATTCGGTGAAACATGCATAAATCAAAGGATAGGAATGAATACCCACCGGACACACCACATGATGACGCTTACAAGATAAGGAAAACATCTACAATCCTAACAAAATGGTCTCAATGACTAGTCAATAGAACCTCTATGGCACGCAAAACCCAACACATGAAGGTGTTGCAACTCAAGCACCAACAACGAACTTACAATATCAAACAAAACCCACAACGAAAAGCACAAACTCCGTACAAGTCATCAATTTCCTCTATCCAATAGGGCGCACTATGATCCCCTCCTTAGGAATCATGTCGTCCCCAGGTGATAGGTGCGACAATAACCTTGGCGCAACATGACCTATCTGAACCAAGGACTCAACATAAATCTAACGTGCTAGGAGACGAATACTAACAAGAAGACTACACCCATACCCCAATCAACAGGTCGATAAGACACAAGATGATGACAATAAAAAGGAAAATCTCAAGCTAATACCCAACTCCGCCAATAACCCAACCATTAAATGATAAGGAACATGTATAAGTGCAAAGGTTGATTTTTTACCAAGATACTAAGGTCATAAATGTTTTCATAATGCGAACTAAGAAAGGCACTTAACCTAAATCAAATACACTTATCAACAATTATAAATTGTCCATTAAAATAAGTGAACTACTTAACATTTTAAGGGTGGTCCACACTACTTATAAAATAATCGACATTGTTGTCTAAAAAGGGCTGATCCTTAATGAGATTGATGTCTATAATTAATGCCAATTCAATGCTATATACTACTATCCGATGCTATTTCATTGTCTATAAATGAGTGGCATTTCAATGCAAATTTTAATGTTGTTATTCGGTTATAAATAAAATTCATTTCGATGTTATTCAATGCAATTTTAATGCTATCTTGTTGTTTATAATTAAATGTGATGTCCGACTATTTAATGCAAATTTTATGCTATTATGTTTGTTATAAATAATTTCCACCTTGATGCTATTCATTGAGATTAAATGTGATCTCGTTGTTCATAAATAAATGTCATTTCAAAGCCATTTAATGCAGTTTTGATGCTATTTGGTTGTTTATAAATAATTGTCATCTCAATGGTAAACAAACTATTTTGCGATCTATCCAATACTACCTATCAATTGTGGATGTATCACATTGTCTATTAACAAGATTGTTGCCAATTTAATATTCGCCCGGGGCTAGTAATTCATGTTACTGTATCTATATACAAATGAACATGGTCAACCACCCCATGTTGTCCAAAAAGGTAAGAAGTTGTTGCGTAAAGAAAATATAAATTCACCATGGCTGTAAAAACTACTGTGTAAATTATACATTGGCTGTCAAATTAGTGAATATACTACTGCTCTCTATAGGACAGATGGTAAGGTTGTCTATGACATAGGCTATTTATTACACAAACCTAATGCTATTATTAAACGCTATCCAACAACAATAATTATTAATGCTAATTAATAATAGAAGAACCTTAAACATAATTCCATTTATTATTGTTGTCATAAGAATTCAAACGCAGTCACCCATAACAAAAATCGTTGGGTAATATAGAGAGGAAATCATTGTGAAAAGATTCCAAATTGTAGTCACCTGAAACATAAAATCGTTGGGAAAATGGAGAGGAATGTGATGTGCAAGCGATTAAAATCACAGTCAATCCCAAAAGATAAAAATCATGTGAAATAAAGAAGGGAATTTGTTGTGAAAGAGAATCAAATTGCAATCACCCCCCAAGAATAAAAATCATGTGAAATAAAGAGGGGAATTTTTTGTGCAAGTGATTCAAATCGCAGTCACCCCTCAACCATAAAAATTGTGTGAAATAAAGAGGGGAATTTGTTGTGAAAGTGATTCAAATCACAGTCACCCCCCAAGCAAAACAATCATGTGAAATAACAAGAGGAATTCATTGTGAAAAATATATTACAAGTGCAGTCTAAAAGGGTATAATCGCAACCAAAAATAATTATAAACCTCTACCTTTACACAAGAGAGAAAAATGCTACCATTATATAGTGAAAACACCAAGAAATGTTGCAAGGTAAATTTTCCATTAGGAAGTGATAAGAACTCAAAGTGTAATCGCTAAGGAGTGCATTAAATGCAGAGCTAAATTATCCAGGAATATATTAAAAACACAGAGTCAAAGGTTTCATGGATGAGTGTGTTTAAGTGTAGAGAATAATTTCCATAAGATAAAATAACACAGTGTTAAGTTGCTAGGAACGTATTTCAACACAGAGTAAACGAAGGAGTTGTGGTGCCAACCATGATTACAATTGTTGAGGGTAAGATGCCAAGAAGAGTGGTTTGAATGTCAGGTAACTAAGGGTGGAAACACCGTGATTACAAATCACAGTTCTCAGACACTGAGAACACTTAGGACGTAAATGTGAGATAACATGCAGATACCAATGAAAAGGCGCAGATCAAAACATGGAGATAAGAAGGGTAAACAAAAAACATCCTTTGCTCATCATCCACGCACAAAAAAGTAGGGCATTAGGATCTATAGGTCTATCAACATTGAAGTGACGACCGTCATTCCGGCTCCTAGCCGACTAGTTAGGCGTGGACTCATCATCTAGGGACAGGGATGAAGTATACAACGCAAACAATTCACAATAAATCTATAAAACCAAGAGGACAGTCACAACATTTTTGGATCGATTTCCAAGGGATTTAATTCTAGCAACGAGATTAAGGCTATCGTGAGTTTAAGTTCTTGATTAAAATGATAAGTAAAACACTTTATTTAGACAATTAAAAGTACATAAATGAAAGCGTCAGATCAATATTAATCTACCATTCATTAATAAAAGCATGTGTATCGTATCCCAAGTCAACCGCTCTAAGTCGTTGTCCCACACGCTCTGTGTTGCTTCTACTTGTCGACCACTGTGACTTCAACAGTACCTCCTAGCTAATTCTAGGGGTTCTCTTCTTCCCCCTTATCCCCTTGAGTTGCAAAGGGGCCACACACACTAGACCATAGAACAACTAGCTCCCAGCTTACCTTGCAAGGTTGCGCTACCACTCCTCACCAAGATGAGTATCCCAACTCCAACAAGATAAGTCAGTCAAGTCAAAAATTTTGCAGCGTAACATTACGCATCAAGGAAGAGATCCATCCTCCTCCTCCTCCTCCCTCCTTTATATAATGTTTCTAAGTAATTTATTTTCCAATTTCCCATTTAATTTATTGTTCAATAATTTAATTCAGAAAAAACCTCCCCGTACATGTGTCACCCATCCCCTTCGTTGCACCAAAAATTAATTTCATTAATTATTTAATTACTCCTATTTCCCTCACCCACCTAAAAGCATTCCTAGAGTCACTCCTAGGTGTCCCCATATTCCCTTACACACTTTAATGACTTACCCCCTTACTAATTTACTAGTTGAGTTCAATTTAGAAAGTTCTTAAAGGCAATATTCCTTGCTAAGTTAGTCATTTTTCTTTTTCCTTAAGTTTCTCTTTCTCTTTATGTTTCCCCCTTTTTTCCTTAGTTTCTTAATTTTTTTAAATTTTCCTCTTTCCCTTTTTATCTAAAACTCAAAATAGCAAGTGTAGACTTTACCCTTTTTCCCCCTTTTCATTTTAGTTAAAAATTTTAATTAGCATAAGTAACAAACAATCAATTTCCTTCTTTATTTTTTTTAATTTTAATCCCTCAAAATAATTTGATTTTAATATTTTAATCGCATTTCTTACCCCTTTTTATCACATTTTGAATGATTATTATTATTATTATTATTGTTTACTTATTAATTTATTTTTTTCACTAGTATTACTTAAGCCTATATTTTATTTTCCTTGGTTGGGTGACCTTTTATTAGGGAAATTGTTTTTAAATCTTTCTTATCACATTATTCATTCTAAGGCCATCTAGGTTTATTCAATTTTTAGTTAATAATGTGACGTTCCCTTCAGGATGCACTAGGTGCTCCAAGGGTGCCACTTGCCTCATTTCTTTTCCCTTGCACGACGTGCCCTTAAGGATGAACTACATGCTCCAAGGGTGCCACTCGCCTTCTGGATGACTTGGTAGACATAAAAAAACCCTAGAGTCAATACTCTGTCAGATGATATTTTGGAAGATTAAGGGCCTCTAAGGAATAAGGCCCCTTCCTTATTGCGTGCTTCTTAGAATCATTGTGAGCGACTATCACAGTCTTCCCTCATGACATTGTGGGTATTCTCAAACTAGGTAATTGTTAACCTACAGTTCAAGCCACAACGCGAGTACTAGTAGGATGTGGCAGTGATGTTGTCCACACCTCTCCCTCAATGTCTCTGGTAGTCGTGCGTGACCCCTCTACTCCATATGTGAGTCTGGTCGGCAAGCTATCATCAACCTACATCATCAATGAATCATGTCAGAATAAAATACATAATCATAACATCTAATCAGATGCACATATGTCATATATACAATAATCAAACCCCAATAGTTCACTCCCTGACTCGATCCAGAGTCCAAGGGTTTCATCAATTCCTCAGCATCCTCAAGGTCCAATTCTTGCACACTTAGGAGAACCGAGTCAATAACACCCATCTACGTCAATACAAAAAAATAACATATAATCATATCCATAATGCCTCATAATCATAATCAATGACCAATAGTATAATAATTTGGATCACTTGCAAGAAAGTGTCCTCAAATAATAAGTTTGCTCAATGCACTCAAGAGAGGGATGTTACATACACCCCCTCTTGGTCTAAACTTTGCCCCGAAGTTTCACAATATATAAGTGCTGAAATAGTGTGTATCACAGTGTCATAAGTCTATCTATCAAAAACACATGGAAACTATTGGTGCATATCATATGCATCCTCCCAGGTCACTGAGTGCAGACTATAGTTGTCCCACTGGACCTTGAACTGATCTACTGTTCGATGTCATAGTTGTCGAATGCGATGATCCAGGATGCAAATCAGCTCAGCTTTGAGCACCCCCTCGACTGATACCTTCAAGGAACTCATTTCAATAACATGTGTAGGATCACTAATATAATGTCTCAAAACAAATACATGAAAAACATCGTGCATACGCCTAAAAGAATCAGGCAAGGCTAGTCGATAGGCAATGGGCCCCTTTCTCTCCATAATATCGAAAGGTCCCAGGAACCTAGGAGAGAGTTTAGATACCTTTCCAAACTTGATCAAACTCTTATGCAATTTTACCCGCAAGAAGACTCGATCGCCAACTTCGTAAGTACGGTCGACATAATGCGCATCGAGATAACTCTTCTATCGATCCTGTGCTTCTTTGATCCTTTTTCTTATTGTTTGAATTTGATCTTACATATCTTGGATCACTTATGTTCCCACTAGGACCCTATCCTAGAGCCAATCCCAACTTAAAGGCATCTGACATGGTCACTTGTAAAGAAACTTGAAAGGTGCCATCTTAATGGTTCTTTGTTAACTGTTGTTATATGCGAATTCCACCAGTGGTAAGAATTATTCCCAATGCTTCTGTTGGTCCATCAAGTAAATGTGCAACATGTATTCCAAAATTTGGTTCATTCGTTTGGTCTGCCCATCAATCTCTAGGTGATTTGTAGTACTAAAGTTAAGTTGGGTCCCCAAGGCCTCTTGGAAACTAGTCTAAAATCATCCAATAAAAATCGATCCTTGATCAGATATAATCGTCTTAGGTACACCATGCAACCTCACAATCTCACTGATGAAAAATCTAGCTATGTATGGTTATTGATACGTCGTACGCACAGGAATAAAATGAGCACTCTTCGCCAGAGTGTCGACTACCACAAAAATTGAGTCGTGTGTTCTTGTCATCAGTGGTAATCCAACAATGAAATCCATTGAAATAACCTCTCATTTCAATTCCAGAATAGCATGTGGTTTTAGTAATCCTGCTAAATGTCTATGTTCAACCTTTACCAGCTGACATTCTAGACATCTGGCCACATAGTTGACTATGTCCACCTTCATTCATTTATAGAAGAATAAGGGTTTAAGGTCCTCCCTGATATTCATGACTCTCGGGTGAGCCATGTACACTGCTCTGTGAACCTCGTTTAAGATCAAAATCCTCAATTCGTCATTCGGTGGTACGTAAGTATGATTTTAAAACTTCAATAATACATCTTCATCAAACATAAATTCTTCAAATATTGGTACCATCATTGTGTTTTGTCCGATACAATCCTTGACCTCTTTGTACTAGTCATCGTCATGCTGCAAAGTTAGAATCTTTTCACGTATATCCGTCTAAAGCTGAAACACTGAAAATATGTGCGGTCTCCAACTCAATGCATCTGCCACTCGGTTCATTATTCCTTTTATGTAAGTAATCTCTAATTCGTACTCGCTAAAAAATTCCGACCAACGTTGTTGTCCCATGTTCAGTTCGCTTTGCGTAAAGATGTGTTATAGTCCATAGTGGTCCGTTTTTAGTTCCAATTTTCGTCCAACAAGGTAGTGTCTCCAAACCTTCAAGGCATAAATTTTTTATAATAACTCTAAATCATGCATCACATAGTTCTCCTCATGCCTTCTCAACTTCCTCGAAATGTAAGCAATCACCTGACCATCCTACATCAAGACTCCTCCTAAGCCTTCCTTGGATGCATCAATGCACACCAAGAAGTCTACATCCATGTCAATGAACTTTAGTATCAGTGTTGTTGTCAATAGCTCCTTGAGCCTATGAAATGACTCCACACATTTATCAGTCCAAACAAAATTATTGTTCTTCTTCTGTAATTCTATAATAAGATTTGTTATCTTAGAACCGTCAGTAGTATCCTACTAAACCCATGAAGCTACGCACTTTTGGGACATTCATCCGTGCAAGTCATTCCATAATAGCCTCGACGTTTGTTGGATCCATGGCGATACCTTCACCAGAGATGACATGCCCTAAGTAGTGAATATTCGATTGGTAAAACAAGCATTTGGACAATTTCCCATACAATTTGTGTTCTTGCAGACACTGTAGTACCAAGCACAAGTGCTCATGATACTCCTCCATCGTCCGAGAGTAAATAAAATATCATCAATGAATACTTTGATGAACTTGTCCAAGTACTCACAAAACACCCCATTCATCAAACTCGTAAATACCCCTGGGGAATTTGTCAGTCCAAATGGTAAAACAATAAACTTGTAATGTCCAAACCTCATCTTAAAGGTGGTCTTAAGGACATCCTCCTCCTTGAACTGTAACTGGTGATACCCTGATCGCAAATCGATCTTTGAAAACACTGTAACACCCTTCATTTGATCAAATAGATCATCGATCCTCGACAATGGATAATGATTCTTAATCATTGCCTTATTCAATTGATGGTATTCAATGAAGAGCCTCCACGACCCATTCATCTTTCGTATGAAAATAATAGGCGTGAGCCACAGTGACACACTTGTATGTATAATTCCTAGGTCCAACAATGCCTTCAGTTGCATTCTCAACTCCTGTAACTCTGGGGTCGACATTCTATAAGGTGTTCTAGATATTGGTTCAGTCCCCGATTTTAGGTCTATGGTAAGCTCCAATTCCCTCTCTGACAACATCCTATTTAACTCCTTCGAAAAGATGTCTGTAAAATCTCTCATCACCGGTAGGTGTTCTATACCTTTCGCTACTCCTTTTTCATTTAATGCAAGGATTGCATAAATCTTACATCCCTTGTGCAAGCTCTTCCATAACTGCAAGGAAGAGATAAACCTCAGGGAAAATCCCTGGTTCCGACCTACAATAACGCATCTCTATCCATCATCATTGACCAAGCTCAACCGTTTCATCTTACAATTGAGTATTGCCTCATGTGATTCTAACCAGTCCATACCGATCATGACATCATAAGATCCTAATATCATGATGTACCAATTGGCCCTGGTGAAAGATTCTCCCAGGTTAAGGGTATAACATGTAATCTTTCCTCCAACCCTCTTTTTGGCTCTTGAAGTCATCTCTACAAAGATAAAATCATCATATTCAACTACCTTTACCTTAATCCTTTTTAGCATTGCACCAGAAATGAATCTCTTGTAACACTGAGGTCTATCAAAATACTAAGGGTCTGGTCAATGATGGTACTTGACGACTCAAGCACAATTGACTATTTCTTTGCCTAGCAGTTATTCACCGCTACATGAATTCGGTGGGCCTTGCCCAAATCTCCCAAAGTAGTGGTTCTGGATGATCCAAATGCTCTAGTCCTCTCCACTGGGAAGTCGTGCTAGTAGTGTGGCTCCCCACATGTCAAACACTCCTTCTTCGGTCTAGTACTCCTGGTACATGAAGTAGAAGCTGATGGTCCACCAGCCTGGAATCTTGGTTTGTTCTGTTGAATAGGCCTAAACTGTTGCTGCTGCGGTCGACGCTACTGTTCATGTTGTGGTCCTCGGTAAGGAGTCCGCTACTGAAGCACTAGTCTCTGAGGTGTAGTGAAAATGGATCCTCTCTGGAAGCCATGATATCCAGGCGTATGTCTGACTGATGTTTGATGTTGTTGTGCACTGAATGACACCCACCATACCAGTCTTGTTGGAGTCCTTCTCTGATCCCCACTAACAAGATCCTCCTCTGCTATGAGGGCCTTCTAGACAAAATCTTGCAAGGTTTGAGGCATCAGAATCCTAACCCTTGCACGTATGATGACGTTAAGGCCAAACAAGAACCTGTTGACCTTAATTTTTTTGGTATTAAGGTGCGAAATATACCGAAAAAACTCCATAAAATGAGCCTCGTACTCGGGTACCATACGACCACCCTGTCATAAGGCATTGACCTCGTTGAGATGATGCTCAATGAATTCCTCTGATAGGTACCTCTCTCATAATCATTCCTCGAATAGTTCCCATGACATGTCTTCAACGACCATGTTCAATTGTGGCAGGAGCATCTTCCACCATATAAGAGCAATCCCCTTTAGTTGAAAGACCACCATGTGGACCTTCATGTTGGAGGTATAGTCGCGAACTGAAAATCACATCACCATATTCTCCAACCATGCCTCGGTGGCTGCATCGTCCGGGGCACCAAAGAAATTGAGAAATTTGACCTTCTCGAGTTCGCGGTGAATGCCACCAGTATCAACCGGAGCATGCAGTGGACCCTAAGGGGGTGGTGACGCCCTAGCCTCATATCTTTCCAAACAGCTAATCAGTGCCTTAGACATTCATTGAAATTACCTCATCAACCCAACCACATCACCCACCACTATCTTCTCCTACCTGACAACCTATTCGTCTCCCTGGGAGTTAGACCCCTCAGGTGTGGATGCTACTGGAGGTGTCGCACCTCCTCCCCTAACACCCCATCATATGCCTCCGTGACATCCTCTAACCATGATTACCTACACGAATACAAGTCAACTTAATTAGCAACATTAGAATCAAATATCATAACAATGAAATTCGTAGTGTTCCCAAGTCATGGGTTGAACCCGCTTTGATACCATATGTAAGGATTGCTCAGCCGTTACTACTGCCAGCAAAGAAAAAAGTGATTTTTTTTTGGGGGGTTTTCTGTCAAGAAGGCAATGACAAGAATAGTTGAACCACACAACATGACGAGGAACACATGCACGCAGGTCAGGTCATAGACAACAACGACTCAACTCACTAGCACAACGATCAACTAGGTGAAACATGCATAAATCAAAGGATAGGAATGACTCCACACCAGACACACCACAGGATGACGCTTACAAGCTAAGGAAAACATCCACAATCCCAACACAACGGTCTCGATGACTAGTCACTAGAACCTATATGGCATATGAAACCCAACGCATGAAGGCATTGCAACCCAAGTGTCAACAATGAACTTACAAGATCAAACAACACCCACAACAGGAAGCACAGACTCCAGCCAAGTCATCAATCACCTCTATCCAATAGGGCGTGCCATGATCCCCTCCTCAGGAATCATGTCATCCCCAAGTGATAGGTGCGACAATAACCTTGGTGCAACATGACCTATCTAAACCAAGGACTCAAAATAAATATGACACGCTAGGAGACAAATATTGACAAGAACACTACACCCATACCCCAAGCAATAGGTCGACAAGATGCAAGATGACGACAATCAAAAGGAAAAGCTCAAGCTAATACCCAACTTCACCAACAACCCAACCATTAACTGATAAGAAATATTTCTAAGTGTGAACGTTGAACTGTTACCAAGCTAATAAGGTCATAAATGTTGTCATAATGAGAACTAAGAAAGTCACTTAACCCAAATCAAATACGCTTATCAACAATTGTAAACTGTCCATTAAAATAACTGAACTACTTAACATTTTAAAGGTGTTCCATGCTTCTTATAAAATAATCGACATTGTTGTCTAAAAAGGGCTAATCCTTAATGAGATCGATGTCTATAACTAATGCCACTTCAATGCTATATTCTAATATTCAATGTTATTTCATTGTCTATAAATGAGTGCCATTTCAATGCAAATTTTAATGCTATTTTAATGTTGTTATGCGGTTATAAATAAAAGTCACTTCGACTCTATTCAATGCAATTTTAATGCTATCTTGTTGTTTATAATTAAATTTCATGTCCATCTATTTAATGCAAATTTGATGCTATTATGTTGATTATAAATAATTGCCACCTCGATGTTATTCTATGAGATTTAATGTTATCTCGTTGTTCATAAATAAATGTCATTTCAGATCCATTCAATGCAGTTTTGATGCTATTTGGTTGTTTGTAAATAATTTTCATCGCAATGCTAAAAAAACTACTTTGCGGTCTATCCAATACTACCTATCAATCGTAGACGTATCACACTGTCTATTAACAAGATTGTTGAAAATTTAGTATTCACCTCGGGCTAGTAATTCATGTTACTATATCTATATACAAAGGAATGCGATCAACCACCCCATGCTGTCCAAAAAGGTAAGAAGTTGTTGCATAAAGAAAATATAAATTCACCATGGCTGTAAAAACTACTGCGTAAATTATACATTGGCTATCAAATTAATGAATATACTATTTCTCTCTATGGAATAGATGGTAAGGTTGTCTATGACAAAGGCTATTTATTACACAAAGCTGATGTTATTATTAAACGCTATCCAACAACAATAATTATTAATTCTAATTAATAATAGAAGAACGTTGTCCATAAACATAATGCCATTTATTATTGCTGTCATAAGAATTCAAACGTAGTCACCCATAAAAAAAATCGTTGGGTAATACAAAGAGGAAATCACTGTGAAAATATTCCAAATCGTAGTCACCTCAAACATAAAATCCCTGGGAAAAAGGAGACGAATTCACTGTGAAAGAGATTCAAATTGCAGTCACCCCCAAAGCATAAAAATTATGTGAAATAAATAAGGGAATTTTTTGTGCAAGCGATTCAAATCGCAGTCACCCGCCAAGCATAAACATCGTGTGAAATAAAGAAGGGAATTTGTTGTGCAAGCGATTGAAATCGAAGTCATCCCCCAAGCATAAAAATCGTGTGAAATAAAGAGGGGAATTTGTTGTGCAAGCGATTCAAATCGTAGTCACCCCCCAAGCATAAAAATCGTGTGAAATAATGAGAGGAATTTGTTGTGCAAAATATATTACAAGTGCAGTCTAAAAGGGTATAATCGCAACCAAAAATAATAAATCTCTACCTTTACATAGGAGAGAAAAATGCTACCATATACAGTGAAAATTCCGAGAAACGTTGCAGGTTAAATTTTCCATTAGAAAGTGATAAAAGCTCAGAGTGTAATCGCCAGGAAGTGAATTATCCAGGAATATATTAAAAAGACAGAGTCAAAATTTTCGTGGACGAGTGTGTTGAAGTACAGAGAATAATTGCCATAAAATAAAATAAAACATAGAGTTAAGTTGCCAGGAACATATTAGAATGTAGAGTAAACGAAGGAGTTGTGGTGCCAACCATGATTACACTTGCTGAGGGTAAGATGCCGAGAAGAGTGGGTTGAAGGCTCGGTAAGCAGGGGTGGAAACACCGCGATTACGAATCACAATTTTCAGACACCAAGAACATTTAAGACACGGAGGTGAGATAACATGTAGAGATCAATGAAAAGGCGGAGGTCAAAACACAGAGAAAAGAAGGGTAAACAAAAAACATACTTTGCTCATCATCCACGCACAAAAAAATAGGGCATTAGGATCTATAGGTCTATTAACACCGAAGTGACGACCGTCGATTCAGCTCCTGCCTGACTGCTCAAGAGTGGAATGATAATCTAGGGATGGGGACGAAGTATAAAACTCAAACTCTTCACAAAAAAGTAATAAAACCAACAGGATAGTCACAACATTTCAGGATCGATTGCCAAGGGATTCAAGTATAGAAGTGAGATTAAGGCTATGGTGAGTTTAAGTTCTCGATTAAAATGATAAGTAAAAAACTTTCTTTACAAAATTAAAAGTACATAAATGAAACCGCAAGATCACTATTAATCTACCATTCATGCATACCATATCCCAAGTCGACCGCTCTGAGTCGTTGTCCTGTACGCTCCATGCTGCTACTACTTGTTGACCGCTGTGACTTCACTGGTACTTCCCAACCTATGCTATGGGTAATCTTCTTCCCCCTTATCCCCCCGAGCTGCAAAGGGGCCACACACATTAAACCAGAGAACAAATAGCTCCCAACTTGCCTTGCAAGGCCATGCTACCACTCCTCTCTGAGCTAGGTATCCCAACTCCCACAGGATAAGTCATTCAATCCAAAATGTCTACATCATAACACTACGCATCAAGGAAGAGATCCATCCTCCTCCTCCTCCCTCCTTTATATAGAGTTTCTAAGTCATTTCTTTCCCAATTTCCCATTTAATTTATTGTTCAATAATTTATTTCAAAAAAATCCTCCCCGTACATGTGTCACCCATCCCCTTCGTTGCACCAGAAATTAATTTCATTAATTATTTAATTACTCCTATTTCCCTCACCCACCTAAAAGCATTCGTAGAATCACTCCTAGTTGTCCCCATATCCCCTTGCACACGTTAATGACTTACCCCCTTACTAATTTACTAGTTGAGTTCAATTTAGAAAGTTTTTAAAGGCAATATTCCTCACTAAGTTAGTCATTCTTCTTTTTCCTTAAGTTTCCCTTTCTCTTTATGTTTCCCCCTTTTCCCCTTAGTTTCCTAATTATTTTAAATTTCCCTCTTTCCCTTTTTATCTAAAACTCAAAATAGCAAGTGTAGACTCTACCCTTCTTCCCCCTTTTCTTTTTAGTTAAAAAATTTTATTAACATAAGTAACAAATAATCAATTTCTCTCTCTCTCTCTCTTTTTTTTTAATTTTAATCCCTCAAAATAATTTGATTTTAATAATTTAATTGCATTTCTTACCCCCATTTTATCACAAGTTTAATGATTATTGTTATTGTTATTATTGTTTTTATTTATTTTTAATGTTTTTATTTATTTTTTTATTTTTCACAAGTATCACTTAGACCTAGATTTTATTGTCCTAGGCTGGGTGACATTTTATTAGGGAAATTGTTTTTAAATCTTCATTATCACATTATCTATTCTAAGGCCATCTAGGTTTATTCACTTTTTAGTTAACAACACAACATTCCCTTCAGGATGGATTAAGTTCTCCAAGGGTGCCACTCGCCTCATTTCGTTTCCCTTGTATGATGTGCCCTTCAGGTTGAAATACGTGCTCGAAGGGTGCCTCTCGCCTCCTGACTGACTTGGTAGACATCGAAAACCCCTGGAGTCAATACTCTGTCAGGTGATCTTGTGGGATACTAAGGGCCTCTAAGGAATAAGGCCCCTACCTTATTATGCACCCCTTAGAATCATCATGAGTGACTACCATAGTCTTCCCTCACAACATCGTGGGTCTTCTCGAACTAGGTAATCGTTAACCTACGATTCGAGCCACGATGGGAGTGCTAGTGGGTTGTGGCAGGGCTACTATCCACACCTCTCCCTCAACGTCTTTGGTAGTCGTGCATGACTCCTCTACTCCACATGTGAGTCTGGTCAGCAAGCTATCGTTAACCTACATCATCAACGAATCATGTTAGAATAAAATCCATAATCATAACATCTAATCAGATGCACATATGTCATATATACAATAATCAAACCCTAATACTCCACTCGTTGACTCGATCCAGAGTCCAAGGTTTTCATCGATGCCTCAACATCATCGAGGTCCAAATCCTACACACTAAGGAGAACCGAGTCAATAGAACATTTCTAAGTCAATACAACAAAATAACATATAATCACATCCATAATGCCTCATAATCATAATCAACGGCCCATAGTATAATAATCTGGATCACTTGCAAGCAAGTGTCCTCAAATAATAAGTTTTCTCAATGCGCACAAGAGAGGGATGTTACAATCTAGTAGCATGAAAGGGTTGTTTGTACATAATTTTTTCACGATGAGGCACATAGAAATGATGGAAATATATAATCTTGATAGGATTCACTTGACACTGAGGCCCTAGGATCCTCCATTGGCTGACGATGGAAAAAAATAGGCTCGACATACGAGGAAAAGGGTGAGATCATAGGGGTGGAATATAACTAGGGTTATTTGTTCCTCGTTCATGCATTGTATTCCTACTGGGACCGAGGTCATTATGGCTCCTTGAAAATCTATGACTTGTAGAAAGAGAATATATAGATTATAATTCATTTATGAAAGAACAAAAACCTTTCCCTTTTGCTCAATATTTGAGATAGACGAGAAGTATGATCTTCTCGGTGTTTTGGGGTCAGGATCATTTGAATTTCCTATGATACCATTTGCGTTGTTGTGCTTGGAGATCGCTAGATATACTGGTGAGGAAGTTTCTATCAATAAATTGGATAAAATTTGCAGAACATACATAATATTATCATCTCTATGTGTCTGAGTGAATATATATATATATATATATATATATATATATATATATAT
>JZKD02S1232457.1:286896-305403 GCA_000966675.3 Picea glauca
ATTTATCTTTTTGGTTTAAAAGAAAAAAAAAAAGGAAAGGAATAAATAATAGAAGTAGGGAAACTAGTAATAAAGGAAACATATTAAAGGAAAGTGGGGCACATAGGGTAAAAAGCAAAAAGTAATCAACAATTAAGAACTTTCTATAATGAACTAAAATAACAACTTCTTTTAGGGAAAGTTATTAAAAGCATGTAAGGGGATCTAGGAACACCTAGGAGTAATTTTAGGAGCGACTCTAGGTGGGTGAGGGAAATGAGTCTTTTAATTTTTAAAAAGAAAATAWTTTTGGAGAAACGTGGGRGAGATGAGTGACACTTGGACGACAGAGAATTTTTAGAGGATTGTCATTAAAACTTAAATTAATAGTGATTTAGGGAAAGTAGGTGGGTCTCAAATTTCTATAAAAGAAGGGGAAGATGAGGAAGAAGGGGATGAATGGTTAACGTAGCGTTATGCTGCCGGATTGAGATTTGACTGATTGCTTGTGAGGAGTTGGGATTTTCTCAGCTCGGATTGGAGTGGTAGCTCAGCCTTGCGAGGCAAGCTGAGAAGCTAGACTTATCTTCTGGATCTTGTGTGGCCCCTTTACGGCTCGGGGGGCTAAGGGGGAAGCAGAGTACCCCTAGCGATTGGCTGGGAGGTACCGGTGTAGTATCTACGGTCGGCGAGCGGGAGTGGCACGGAGCGCGGGACACAGCACGAAGCATGGGACATCATCCGAAGCGGGCGCAAGGTAACGATATGCTCATGTGTTTAGTAGAGTAGACTTCCTAGTTATTTACTTTGGCGATTATGATGTATTAGTGTAAGATGTTGCTTCAGCTGTTGTAATTCGTCCTTGTATGCTATAGTGATATTGTTTCTGGAAAACTTTTGTTGGATAAGATGCTCTGAAATGTTGGCTCTGGTGATCTCATTGCTGGATATTTTATGGAATTAAAACTTGTAATGGCATTCGCTCTAGCACTTTCGTTGGGCATTTTTTTTTATTATTTCTCAGATCAGTTGATTTGGTGTTGATTTGGTGTTGAAGAATTTGTTTTCATGGTTGGGATTTAGTTGGGTGTTTCTGGAATTTGTTGGCCCTTCCGCATTCATTTTCATAGTGTTTAAATTCGTTGGGCGTTTTACTTATTTACTATGGGCATTTCGTTTGTAGGCCCTTCGTTTTATTAACATACCATGGGCGCTTTCCTTATGACTGTCATTTATAAAAAGTTATTACAGTGGGCATTTGTATTCCGTGTGCGTTGCATTTGTATTCTGTGTGCGTTACATTTGCATGCAGTAGGCGTTTGTATTCCGTAGGGGGCATCTATGTAGTACAGGGGGCGTTGGACACAGTGGGTTTTCTCTTTTTATATGTGGGCGTTTAAAATGACAGTGGGCATTTTAAACATTCATCCATGGTGTTTTTACATTTGCTGTGGTCGTTTTTAACTTTTGCGGGCGTTTATAAAAGTTTGGGCATTTCGTTTTTGTATGGGCGTTTATAAATGTATGGGCACTTCGTTTTTATATTGATTTGGCATTTTTACACTTCTGTGGGTGTATTTATATGTCTAAGGGCGTTTGTAATGATGGGGGCGTTTGTATCTGACTGGGGGGTGTTTTTAAATATGGAAATTCGTGTTCTGGCAATTCCTTTTACTGTCTGGCAATTCGTTTTACTGGCAAATCGTTTCACTGTTCTGACATTTCATTTTATTGTTTTGGCAATTCGTTGTATGTGTTCTGGCGATTTGTTTTACTGTTTTGGCAATTCGTTTTACTGTCTGACAATTCGTTTTACTGTTCTAGCAATTCGTTTTATGGGTTCTGGCGATTCATTTTATTGTTCTGGCAATTTGTTTATTGGCAATTCATTCCACTGTTCTAGCAATTTGTTTTATGTGTTCGGGCAAATCGTTTACTATTCTGGCAATTCATGATTGGCAATATGCAATTACAAGGCCCTTGAAATTAGATTTTCCTTACCATGTAATACGTAATGTAATGTCAGAACGATAGAAAAGTAATGCTATTGTCATTTTTGCAATGTTATGGATAACATAATTTGCTACAGAATTGCCTAAAGGTATTGTGACTGAATATGTAATAAGGTTAAAGTAATATGTAAAAGTAACATCATGGTAATACATGGTTGATTTATGTGAGAGTAGTGTGGCAATATAATACAGAGTGTGCAGTTAGTATTAGGCAACATATAAAAGCAATGTCATTGTTATCCTATGTGCAATGTTAGGTTAATGAAATTTATTATGATGGATTGTAAGGAATCGTAATGTAGTGACGGTTTTGTATTAGGGTAATGCTAGAGCCTTTTAAGCTAATGTACTGCTGCTATTAGATATGTTCCTGAAATTGGCCTTGACGATATAATTAGTGAGTAGAAGCATTGATATTTAATTTACATTGTTATAATAGTTAGCAAAAGGAAACTTCATGATAATTTGATAATTTAAGATATAGAGGCAATGTCAATTATTAGCTGCATATGAAGGGTAATGATATAACTCATAATTTAAATTGACACATTGGTGATTGGTCACTTATGACATGTAGTGTTCACTATGCTTTGATTGCTAGGCTGCGTAGTCAATGTAATGACTACTTATTGTTAATGAAAATCCCTTATTAATTCAAATTACAAAGCTATGAAATTCTCTACAACCCAATTTACAATGTGGATTCCAATTGATTTTAATTTATTAGGTTAACATCGATTTTATTTATTTACAATGTCTGGTAATAAAAAGCCTTCTTAGTTTAAATTACAATATTGTTCTATTTATAAAAGTAAAATACATGGTTATGTATGGTAGGGCTTGGGTGGTTCTGTTGTTAATCATATCAAACAAAGGAAAAGTCATCATTATTTTAATTTCACTGCTAATGTGATGTAGAAGGCAATGATATGGTTTTATTGTTAATGATATCATAAATTGTGTAGTAAGGTGTAAAGGTATTGATTAGGTAATGTTGTTATGGTAACACGTAAAGGAATGTCATTGAATAATTGTTATAAATTTTGTAATTGTAATATATTGTTTTTGAAATATGTAATTGCATTATACTTGCCATTGCAATGTTAGAGTTGATATCATTTGAAATGTATGATCATTGTTTTTATTGCAATGTTATTGTAATTAGAAATGTAATGATATGGTTATCTTATTGTAATGTTAGTGTAAACTATTGTTATTAATAAAACATATATGGTGGAATGTCCTGGATTTACGCACAATAAATTACTCGGAGTTAGTAAATGAGGGTTGTTGTTCATTTAAATAATGTTGAACTTGGGTTTCGTTGTCGGAGTCCTTTTGTCACGCGCCTTCCATATGGGACGTAATCAATCTTCTTATTTATGTTGTACTTGATTGTAATCAGTTAGTTGTTTGGTTTGTTGTGTCGGGTGGGATGTAGACACCTCCATGTTCCTCAGAACAATCGCCAGCCCTGAGACCTTAAATGGTTAAAATCAATGGGAACCTGGGCTTGAGCGTTGCTTATGTGTCTTAGAGGTCCTAAACATTGCAGGGTAGGATGGATGGGTAGTCAGTATTACTTATTGTTGATTGAGTTTTGTGTAAATAATCCAGTGCCGTATCAAGAGTCTTGGGCCCTTTAAAGGCAGGGTTTCCACTCTTGCGACACACCTGATAGAGATTACTAGTTTCTGCCTGAGCCATCGGCCAGGAGCCTATCTGACCTTCTCTCTCTCCGGAGCAGAGGACTAAGATTAAACGCCCTACTTTCCTATGAAGAGGACTAAGATCTACTACTATGGATTCATCCCTCTATGTTCGTACGATGTATAACCCAGTATGTCGTTAAATGTTGCATTGTGCGCCTTATGTTTATGGTTCTTTATTGCTTGTTGTTACTCGTGTGTGCCTTCATTATTCTGTGATGAACATCGTGGTGGCATCTTGTTGGTTTTCGATTGGTGATGTAGAGTCAAGTGTGTCTGTTACTTCTACACACACACACACCTTAACAAAAATAAATAAAAAAAATTTGCACCTGTTAACAGAGTTGTTGTCGTAACGAGGAGGTCGTTACACTTAGAACCAAGCCATGTTCATGCATTACTACAATGCATTACCTTCCCCCTACCTCCATAGGCTTGAGGAAAAATCCATTGATAATATCGGTTCCACTCTGCATACTTGTCCAGAGTATGAAGAACAACTTGAAAGAACGGGTCTTCCCTAGGGAGCATCAATTAAAAAAATAGACATGTTCACCCTCTTACAACTAGTACAAGATATGAACAATCGTATGATAGCATATGAGAGAAAGGGAATTGTCTCCCCTCTCACCCCTAGAGCTTCATCCTCTTCTACACCACCCTTTACGAGTCCAATTGATAATAATTTTCATCCTAAAGTTATCTTGCCTCGAAGTTGGTGTAACTTTTGTGAAGAACACCACAAGGAAGCCACATGTGAAGAAAGGAAGAGTGACAGAGATAAGATATTTGGTAAAGGACCAGAAACTACTACTATTTTCCTAGAATTTGCAGATCCATAAGATGTTATGATCATCAATACTAGGAACAAAGCATATTCTCCCAAGGGAAAATTTGATCCTCCCTGCAATTCTTCTAACCCAAGGTCATCCTCACCCATTGCTACTATGCAGGTTCCCAAGTTTCCTAACAGACAAGGAAAAACTTCCCCTCTCTCCTCTTCCAAGTACAATATCTTGAATCAGTTAGCCAACATCAAAGAAGATGCAACCCTTCTAGACATGGTTGTCGTCCCTGAGCAGCAGATGCATCTGAAACAATTTATGGAAGGAAAAACTTATGTTGTAGCCAATCTTTATGAAGAGGTAAATGAAGAGGATTCCTTTGTAAATAAAGTAGGTGTACATAACTTTAGATACCCTATAAAAAATCCCCCTTTTTACATTTCTGTAAAGATTATGGATAAGATTGCCCATTGTTGCCTCACTGATGGCAGTTCAGGTCCAAGTGTGATGTCAAAGATTATTATGGAAGATTTAGGCTTGTATTGTACAAATGAAAACACTAGAAGCATGATCTCCTAAAATAGCCTACAACAAACAACCATAGTTGAGATTAAAGTTGTAACCTTAGTTTTATGTGCACACCCTGAAATAAGTACAAGCCTTAGTATTTAGTTAATCGTTATGCCAGTAAGAAATTACTCAATTATATCGGGAAGAGATTGGCAAGCCTTAACATGTGGATATCTCTCACTCGAAGGGACACATTTATTTGTTCCTCAGAATGTTAAGAACATTATAGTCCTTAGAGAGGGAAGAATTTCATCCTACATAAAGAGTGTCCCACAACAAAATGTAAACCATATCGAGGACCTAGGAGTGTATTCCATCTTTGCTGAGGAGGATTAAATTCCCTTGGAACAAATTGATTTAGGTCATGATATATGGCACATTCACTTTGATGGTTCATGCTCTAATGAAGGTAATGGGGTTGGCATTATCTTGGTTTCCCCTGTAGGAAAAAATCATAATTTGTCTTACAGGTTGGAGTTTTCTTGTACGAACAATGTCACTGAATTCGAAGATTTATTATTAGGCATTGAAAATGTCTATAATCTTGGTTCTGGTCACCTTTCAAATTTGGAGATTATAAGGTTGTTGTGAACCTAGTACGTAAGATATACTCTCCTAGAAAGAAGCTAATGAAATGATACACCCAAATTGTTTGGGCGCTTATCTCAAACCTATTATATTTTAACATCACTCATGTTAAGAAGGAGTTGAATTCAACGGTTGATTGATTAGCTATCTTTGTAGCTTCTCCTAATCAACAACCTTTGCCTCACAGGCATGATTCTTCTTTTCAATCCCTATATCGTCCAAATATCCCTAACAATGTAGAATCTTGGTAGGCCCTCCCTGACAATGAGATCATTTGGGCTTTCATTCAATATGAACCTCTTAAACCCAAGGAAATTATATCCATAGAAGACAACAAGATTCCTAAGGGTCTGACTCCTCTAGAGAATTCGTTTTCATCGAGTGATGTAGGAAATAAAGAGAAAAAATGAAAAGAGGAGTCAAGAAGGAAGGTGGGTGAAACCATCTCCTTGAATATTGGGGCACTCGAAACTTCAAGGAATGTTAAAGTACCCAATGTTTTTATAAAGAAGAAATGAACTTCACCGAGCTACTTGGTGAATTTCAAGATGTTTTTTCTTGATCTTATAAGGATATTTCTGGTTTTGATCCTAGTCTTATACATCATTCTATCCCCATCAAGGAAGGCATGAAACCAGCTAAGAAAAAAAAAAAGACCTATTAACTCTGCATTCAAAACAACTTTTCTAAGGGAGTTGAAAAATTGCTTAAGGGCTGGGATTATTTTTCCAGTCCACTCTGAATGGGTTTCTGATTGGGGACCTATTTTGAGGGTTAATAGTCATATTAGAACCTACATTAATTTTTTCACTTTCATCCAGGCTATTATGAGAAATCCTTTTCCTCCCCTCAATATGGAAATGATTATGCAATAGGTTGTAAGGTCATAGATGAGGCCCACCCTTGAAACTTTTTTGGGTTACAGTAATATCAAGGAAAAGGGGGAAGATGTTCAAAAAACCACTCTCGTCACTAATTGGGGTACCTTGACTTATCAATTCCTATTTTTTGGCTTACCTGATGCAAGTATCGCTTTTAAAGGACCTATACACACAACTCCTGATGAATTGATTAGTATCCATATCTACCTTGATGATCGAATCATATACTTGAGGGAGATGATAATTACCTCAGAGTTTCAAATGTTAATCTTGGGTCCTTTCAAAATTGTTTTTTGTCCTGGATACTAACTCTTACATTCTAAAGGATTTACATGATCAATTGTTTTCCAACAACACTAACGGTTCCCACTTGAAGCATTACGTGGAACCAACTTGAAAAGTTCTAATGTTGTTTGGGTTCTCTAAAGATTAGTAATTTAGTTATGCTTTCAGTTTTCTGCTATTTTTCTTTTCTGCTTTATAGTAGTGCGATTTCTTCTTTTTGTTTTAAATATTTCTTGCTACTTTTACATTTCTATCACTTTATTTTTGTTGTTTTAATTTTATGCAATTTTATTCTGTTAGGATTTTTATTTCTTTGTCATCTTTTTAATTAATTTTGGTCAAGAATAAGATGTTGAATCAATTATGCCATAGTGACACTCCTGCAATATATTGTTAGTCAATAAAAATCAAACTTACACAATTGTTACAATGTTTCCCCTGAAGACATACTTGAATTTGTTATCTTCTTTCATTGTTGTCTTACAAAGAGATTGGTTGTCTCCTGCTTCTTCTTTCCATTTCTTCATCCATTTGAGAAATAAAAGAACAAGTCCATTGATTTTTCTCCTTGAATTAAAGAGAAAAAATTGGTTGAATGATTATGCATACAGGGATAAACCCCTTCATACTTAACATTTTTCACAAGTTATTCCCAAATTCCCGGTTATTTTTCCATTAAATCTGCTCACTTCCCCCTATTGCATAATAATTCTAGTTATATCTTCTTAAATCTATTGTTCTTGGTCTGCTAAACCATGAGTTATGATTTCTAAATATGTTAAAAACAAATTTCCCTGTGGAGTCGCCAGTTTGTTGACGATTAAAATCACAATGAGGATTTCACCTGCACAGTATTGCTAAAAGACTAATAATTATAAACTAATAATATATATAATACTAGTAAGTGGGACCCCCTTGTAATATTGGAGATCAAATCTGGTTCTTATTTCATGTTTATGCTGTTGTTCGACGATGTTTACATGGTTGATGAAATCTTGGCTTTATTGGCGATGGATGAGGCATGTTATATATTGGTTCTAATTGCGACAATTGAATGATGGATAAGGAATGTTGTGTGTTTTCCACTACTCTAGGCTCCAATTTTATGTTACAATGGCCTATGTTATCCATTTCTATCATTGGTATCTGTTCTCAGATTCATTATTGTGACACCTACAAAAGATACATATTAGTAATAATATATGAGAGAAGTTGAAAAGAGATCAAAGAAATATAACAAATGAAAAAGGAAGGGACTATACTATACTAATATGCTACCCTATATGCATTGAAATTAAAATGATCATGGTTTATCCTAGCTAACAAGTTAATAGCTATGTAATTTGATTGAGTTATATGAAACATGGTTGATATGTGTTATGGCATAAGTTAGAAAAGAATAAATATGATATGGGTGGCGCATTTGACAAGTGATAGATGCTAATTCCAATGCATGGTTTAATTGAATGGTTAATGGATTAGTGGGATGGCATGTACTAAGAAATTGAATGAATGGAGGGTGGAGGCAACGTGAATTTATTGCATGTCACTCCTACTCCTTCCACTGGCCGCCACCCTAGTTTAGATATTGTTCAACTCTGTGTCGCTGTGGTTAGGCTCCAAAATTCAAGCAGAGGAAAAACCGCTCAACCAAGCTCACATTTTTAAGGTGCTTTTGGTTATAGGTATGTGTTTTCACCATCCATTATCTACTCTGGTTATGAAATAGATATTGGCTCGGGATGTATGGGTTTGTGATTTCCTTAAGTATGGAAACTATGTAAATTTTGATATTTTCTGGAATGAATCATTGATGGTTTTCATTGCAATAATGGTAGAAGTCACAATGTTATTGGTCGTTCTAAGTGTTAGCAGCCATAAAGGATCTCTTACATTCTTTGTTTTTGTTGGAGGGTTTCATTTAGACTAGAGTGGTTGGCTGTCTCCACATATTCATATCACCATACCCAATCTTTTGTTTCTATGGGGTTTACTAGTTTTGAAACGCCTTGTGTCATTGCGCATTGTTTCACTTGGGTATGGATTGTTCATGCTACTGATGGTGGCACAGTGGGTTATATTTCTTTTTCCAGGCTTTGTTTTATGTCAACATTGTTAGTTGGTTGATTGGGAGAGCCATGAGGGTTATACCCTGCGTGTTCTAAGTGTGTTACGAGGCCAAAATGGAGCCTTACTCCTCTATTTATAATATCTCCTATCACGGAAATTTTCACCCTGTTTATGAATTCATTTATGGTATTTCCTGTGTGTGCACCATTGGTCTCGGAGGTTATCACACGATGATGGGAGTCGACTCTAGTTTCCCTGTGTTGGTCCACATAGAAAACCCTTGATTTCTCAAGCCCGAGTTTTGATGGAGGGAACCATTATGGCTTGTCGGGTATACTGTTGGTTGTTATGAGTTGTTGGTGTATGGTCGACAATGTTTGATTTCAAATTGAAATCATGGTAATCATGGCATGGCCATCCACTATGTATGTTATGGATATTATTGATTATGCCATCATAGAGGGTCACATTTTTTTTAAACAATATGGTTTTTTCGATCAATTTATGAGATAAAATTCGGTATGTTGTTGATTCCTCGTTCTATTGAATTGATTTCCCAACATTGTGGATGTTAGATTCAGAGTGATTGAACCTATGAAGTCATGGAAATGCTCTTGCGTTGTTTTCAAGTGTCTGCATATTCCACAACATAGTATGTGTTGAATGGTGATTGATGTCTGTGAGTTTAAATGGAAAGTCAAGGTCTTCTACATTTAAAATATTGATGGTGGTATTTGGCTATCCGTTATGTGTATTGATGAATATCATGTTTCATAGTAGAGATAGGCATAAGATCAGTGACAATATAATCTCATTATAATTTAATTATTAAATGAATTAAAGGAACGAGATCCAACATGATTTTTTTGTCTTTATTTGATGATTGAAATAATTTGTGGGAAGTGGTTGATAAGTTGCCGCTGAATAGAGTGGAAATAATTGACTATGTATTCATTTGGGAATTGTTTTAAAACATTAAATGTATAAATGAGAAGAACATATCTCCTCTACAGGTTGTTGTGGAATGCATATTGTCTTGTTTTGATGACATTGTGTTACAGATTGACTACGAACAATGAGAAAGTTAATGCACATGATTGTTTAAAATTTACACAATAGTTGTTATTTTGGCACAGTGATTATTTTGGTTGATGTTGGATCATTTACATTGATATGGAATGATTTTATGGATTACTGAGTTAATTTTATGAACAATACCCATTCTCTTTCCCTACCATTTCTTCGATTTTCGCTAATTACAAACCCCCTCGCCTTCCCACATCCATTTTTAACTCCATGTTCTTAAAATTTAATTATAGTTAGGAGAATTATATTTTGAAACAGTTTGAAATCACAGTTTCTTGGTTGGAACATAGTTATATATTCTTTGGTTTACATTATAGTTGATTGTTTGTTATCTTTGAGCAACAAGCATGATTATTTTCCCTCTCATTTTATCATTTTATGCTCAATACAAACCCCTCACATATCCCAGATCCTTTTGTTCACCCCTTGCTCATTGAAAACAATTGAACAATTTTTATGGATTGGATTGCATGAGTCTAATATGTTGTTGAGCCAATATATATTTCATATTTTTAAGGAGTTGTCATGTATGGGTGTTAAAGGGACTATTTGCTAATCAATCATGCATGCATGAATGATCTTTTTTAGCCAAGGTATGCATGGCAGAGTCAACCGAGGGAGAGATAAGTGGAATATATGCCAAGATTCTCCATACACTTTGATGCTGACTCACAAGAGTTAGGCCAGTTGTTTCATGCCATATTTTTCAATTGGATTGGGCAAGGAGTGGTCCAACCTAGGCCTAAAATGCCTCCCTTCCGAGATCCACAAGCCCCTAGTATTCCCATGCCCCCTCATGTCTCATTGCAACCCTAGGTTCCCAAAAATGATGGATGGCAAGAGATTGTCCACCCGACAGTCTCCCAACATCGTGGCTAGCCCAATTTGTCCTTACCTGCTCCCCCACCTATTAGCTAGATTTACCAAGCTATACCTTCCCACTCACTGGTTTAGTCCTCTCATGCTAGAAAAAGGTTGAAAACTGAGGCTCACCATGCCCTTAATAAATAAAAATCCACTGCTTCCCCTTCCTCACCCTCTAATGGCTCTGATAAATGTGTGTCTTCCTGGATGCATTTGAGGGATGATTGTTCTCATGTGATCAACAAAATTAGTTCTAAAGGCTCCACACAACCAAAGTCAAATTTAGTAAAATCGAAGGGTGACAACAACAATCAAGGAAATATTGCATATCAGAGTGGGAAATATGGTTTTTAAGTTTTTATTTTATGTATTATTGATGATAGTCGACTTCATAAGTTTTGGAAAACATGTTTTCCTTGGGTATATGAGTGATATATTTTTTGAAAATAATTTCAAACATCAATGAGACAAATTTTCAAATGTGAATGTGATGATGGGAGTCACAAGGAAGGGTGTTTTGCTTAATTAACTAGTTATGTTATCATTGTTAAGAGCTACAGGGGAGTCACAAGGGGTCCCACCTATTAGTTATTATTTATTTAAAACCCTTATTATGATTTATTACTTTTCCCCCCTAAATGAAAGGTTGGTTGAGTTCTTAGTTAACATAACTAATGAGGTAGTTCAACTACTTCAACCAATTCCAATTTGCTTAAAGGCTAAAGGAAAGGGAGGAAAAAGAGGAGGATAGAATGAGAAGCATACTAAGGTTTTCTCTTTGAGTTTATGTTGAGATAGTTTAGTTTTAATTCATTCCTTAATTTATCACAAGACTAATTATTTTTTATGATAGCAAGGTCTTATTGTAGATAGCAAGATTCAGGGTTGAATTCCATCATTCAGACACTTGTTTTTCAAAGGTGTTGATCTATCTTTGATAGTTTGTGTAGACTTGTCTGTTTGTGAATTAGTTTTCATGTCTGACAAAGGATATTCTGCAGAGTCGAGTGGGCAGAAATTTGTGGCAAGTTGATCCAACTTTTAGAGTTCAATTTTTAATTTTCTGCCAGAGGTCCTTTTGTATGTTCCATCGGGGATGTCTAAGTTTGACTTTGGTCCAAAATTTCTTGATGAAATTTTGTAAAGAGAGTGACTCATTGGTGAATTGGAATGAAATAAAGGATTTATTTATGTCTCATAAGTATTGATTATCACTTTGGTGTCTTTGCTTCTATCTCTATATTTATTTCAATAACTATTACATTCAGAAAATCATATAAAAAATGAATTTTCCAGCAAGCTTTTATTTATAAAAGGACTAGCCTACGCACTTATAATCAATACTTGTGAGTTAGGATCTCAATTTTTATGGCTATAAACATAGGGTTATATTCCTGTCTATTTTTCTTTAGCCAAGAAAAATATGAAAAAGATTGAGTAAGATCATTGCATAACTTTTCCTCAACAACAGTCTAGTTTGGAAACAAACTCAGAGATGAATATTGTAAATCGAAGAGGGTTTTTACTTGGAAAAACCTCCACCAGGGAGAAGGAACAAGGGTGCAATCTTAAGAGAAAACACATAGAAGAACAGGGTACCATGTCAGGGGTTCCTTCAATACACAGGGGAAATTGCTCATGAAAAACTTACAAAAAAGGGGAAAACGCTAGTGGTTTCTGCATGAAGGAACACCAACTATTCTAGGAAACCAACATTGTCCAGTTAGTGGAAACCTCAGAGAATACCATGTGAAAAATGTGTACCCATTCCCATTGACGAAGAATTAATACAAAAATGCAGAGAAGAGGATGCAATTCCTTGGTCAAGTGATTCAACATATCCACGCAGAGATAGGGGTCTAAACCATGGGGTTTCCTCCACAAAAAAAAAGGGAATACCATCCCAAGAACATAGAGATGAATCCGAGAATTAATATTCCAGGAAGGACTCTCAGTTTGGGCGAAAGTAGTTGCCAACCACAGAGACCAAGCAATGAAAAAAGGGTTGCAGGGATCTAGCGCCCATAAATGCATAGAGGTTGCAAAGAAATTCGATGTGTATCAAGGGTAGAAATCGATGTGCTTTTGTAGAGAAAAAACTGGGTAAAAGAGATAAATTTCGCTAAGCAAGGTGGAGAAAATTGTTGATCATCTAGGGTAAAATCGTTGAGCTCTCAAGGTTAATGCAAAGAATTAAAAAACAAGGGATGATTCTTTAAGAGGTATAAAAACATCAATGCCGAGGGTGAATTTGTAAAGAGGGTGAAAGGACATCTCAAGCATGATCTAGGAAGGCTACCATGACTTGATCCCTGATTTTCAAGTACTTACACAAAAAAAGGGCGACTGCAACTTCAATGTCCTTAGTAAAGACGCTAAGGTAAAATTCCAAGGAAGTGTAAAATGTAGAGACAACAATAATTACTGAGCATGAAACTTTAAATCGCTTAACAAAGGAAAAACTAAATCATTGAGAAAATATAAAAGATACCCATTACAATTACTACAACAATTAATCCATGAAAAAAATAAACCAATACAATGAAAATTTAACCATGAGTACCGTAACCGACACTAACTTGTTGATGTCCTTCAGCTACTAGCAATCCTCCTTTCTCCTTCTTGCTAATCGATGAGACCTCACCGATACCTCCCAACCAATGCTAGGGGTACTCTTATTCCCCATGATCCCCTCGAGCTGCAAAGGGGCCAAGCACACAAACCCGAGAATAAGCTAGCACCCAACTTGCCTTGAAAGGTCGAGCTACCACTCCTATCCGAGCTAGGTATCCCAACTCCCACAAGAAAAATATGTCAAGTAAAATCCGACATCATAACCTTACGCTAGTCGAAAAGGTCCCCTTTCCTCTTCCCTTTCATTTCTTTTATAGATTTCCTCTTAGTGACCTTTCTATTTGCACATTAATTTAGTTTTATCAAAATTAATTAGGAAATATTCTCTCCCGTACACTTGTCACCCAATCCCTTAGTTGCACCAGAAATTAATTTAATTAATATACCAAATTCCTCACCCACCTAAAAGAATTCCTAAAAATGCTCATTGATGTCCCTTTATTCCCTCAATTTCCTTTAATGATTGACACCCTTCTTAAATTTTAGTTGAGTTCATTTTTGGAAAGTTCTCTAGACTGGATTCCTTTCTCTATTCCACATTCTTTTTTCATTAATATTCCTCTTTTTATCTAAGTTCGAATTTATCAAGTTTTGCACATGGACATTAATTAATTTTTAGAAAATTTAATCATCCTTTCAATTATAAAATTTACATTTTCTCCTTTTACTTTTCTTCACCCCCCCTTTATTAATTGTTTAATTAATTTTCAGTCCTCTTATCCTACTTAGATGTAGGATTACCAAATCTTAAGGGAGAAGTTATATTTTAATCAACCTTATACATCATTAATTTAAGGATGACCATGTCAAGGTAATAAATTGTTTTCTAGGCACCTAGGTTCTGTTATCCCCAATTTCTAGGGATAACTAGGAGATCATGTCTTAAGGCCCACAAGTCCTAGACATGGAGTACCGAGAGAAGGATTGACCTGAGCATGCCCCCGGAGGGCCCATCCTTTTCTTCTTTCATCAAATTTGTCTTGTCAGCAACAACAACATCCATCACCATCGACTTGGTCTTGTATCGAAGAAGGCTCTTGCTCCATGAGGCAATTGGTCCAGGTATCATGGTATGTGTCACTTTTGATCATTATAACCTTTGGATATATGCATCTGACTCCTTTTATCTCTGACGACTGCTTGGATCTTACATTAACCCATTTGACCATTTTTGGGAAGATTGACAGGGTGTCCTAGCAAGCCTGTACCCATGGGTTTTGGTTTGCCACCGGGGGTATTTCTGAAGAGCCATCGTCCACTCCCATCATACTACCACTTTTTCATCTTATCTCCTGCTCATTTATCCCATTCCCCTTGGTCGGGCATTGAATTGACCTGTTTTTAGGGTTGCCCCTTATCTTGTGGGAAGAAGAGGCTAAAGGCCCAGAAGGTAAAAGCAGCTGGTAAAAGATAAAATCCTAGAAATAAAACCTCGATATGCCTCACCCAGAGATCCCCGAGAAGGAAATAAAAAGGCTCTCAGCAAGAAACGAGAGGGACCCAAAAAATAATAAACAAGACCTAACCAAGAGGATTGGGGTTCTCATCACGAGCAAGCCTATTAGGTTCATGGGTACCTAACAATATGACATTTCCACTATTTGGTTACCACGTCAGGGAAGTGACCTTTGGTTGCATGGCCAAGGGAAAGGGGGTCTCATCACGAGACAACCTTCTCATCTCTATGAAAGTACTTGTGGGTAACACTGTCATCTCTAGTCACCATGCCAAGGTAGTTTCCTCGAGTTAGACCTTGAATAAAAAGAAAAAGAAGAAGAAAAAGAAAATAAGTAAAAGAATAAAGGCATGAACGGGCTTGGAAAAAATTTCATCCATGACAGGTACAACTCGCTTTCTACAAAGGCACCCACAGATAACATTATGAATCCTTGGATCTCACTCTACCCACTTGTCTGGACATCCCCTAGCCACATCACCTCATTTACATGGCTTGAATAAAACCTTCCTATGAACTTCTCGTCTCCTGTGGATAATAGCCCAATAAGATGTCTTGTCTTTTTCTTCGATCTTGTATTGTGGATTTTGTAATTTCTTTGAGCTATTGAATGATATATCAGGGTTTTTATGCATATGTTTGATAATATTAATGATGAAATGTGATTGACATTGCTATGATCCCTGTGACTAATGAACCCATGGAGGGCATAGTTTTCGATGTGCAGGACCGTGCCTGACGGACAGGTACCACTTGGACCAGTACACATGGGGCGATGATTAGTTCAGACCTCCATGGGGCTAAAGATCCCATCAGATGGTTGATGAGACCCCATCAGAGGAGCAGAGATAGGACAGTGTTTGACAGAGGTTTTGCACCGAATAAGAAGAGGACCTTTCACCAGAGGCACTTTGGCAGAGCCCAACCTAGGGGGAATGACCCCTTTTGAGTGGAACGTTGGCCTTGGAAGGCTCATAGAATCCCCATCCTTACCATGACATCATCCAGCTTCATGGTCATTCTTAGAGGCAGACTGGGTAGTAGTGGCACGTGTGGCATGTTGGAGAGGCCCCTGGGGGGTCAACATTTTGCTCCTGGATGCCTCATCTACCCTAAAAGGGGCTAGCGCCACCCTTGAAGGGGATTTTACCTTTATTACAACTCAGTTAGGATTTTAATTTGACATTTTAATGTAAAAACAATATTTTGGTCTTGTCGACCATTTTTATGACTTAAAATTTAATTAAGGTCATTGATACACTATATATTGAGGGTTTTTACTCTCATTTTGAAATAACACAACACTCACTCTCCTAGTGAGATCTGATTTTTGCACCCTACTTGTGTATTTGTTCTCTTTGAGTGAGGCGCACTTGTTGAAGGAAGGCATTTCTCTTGAAGTAAGGTTTACAACTAGGGTTTTCAATGCTATTTCATGATTATATGTAAGTGTGTTTTCTGCAAAACTTCTTGATTGAATGGTTGTAGTCTTATATTCTTGCATTTATTATAAACTATGTTGATTTTAAAACCCTAGGGGACAAACACACAAGTAGGTTGTTGTCTCATGTCCCCTAAAAGAGAAATTTCCAGCCATTGAAGAAGGAAGGAAGAGCCTAGCCATAGCTACACTCTTATTTCTTCTTCACCCCATGCTAGTCATACCTTTAAATGTCAAGAAGGAGGAGACGTCCCAGGCCTAGGTTATATACACCTAGGGTTGTCCTGCTTCTAGGGTTTGGTGATAGGGCCTTGCTTTAGGAACACTCTCCCTCACCACACTCTCGTGTCTTGATTTATCTTGTATGCTAGCCGTTTTTCCAATTCAAACCTAAGGAAGGAGGAAAGAGCACGAGGCCTTGCTTTAGCAAAACCGGAGTGAGCCTCTTTCCCCTAAGGTTTTGTTTATGGGGCCCTATCATAGAAGCACTTCAGAACCCTTCCCTCTAGTCCTTACCCTTGTTCCTTCAACCTTTGCTTCCTCCCTTAATTTGACTCCATTTACCCTTAGGCATTGATCTTAGGCCTCCAACGTTGAAGTGATAGTGGTCAAACAAACTCTTAACTATTTCCTAAACGAAACCCTAACTAAAATACTAACGCTAAAAAGCTGATGTCATCCTTGGTTATTCCATCTTGACGCAACAAGTTCTCTTTATAGGCAATTAGATGATGGTTTAAAGCATTTATTGAATAAGGGATTGATTGGACACACTGATTGCTACATCATCTTGGTATTTATTGATGAATTGATATTATTTCATTCTTGTATTAATAAACATTGATCTCGTCAATATCAATTGCTTATATATTGACATCAGATAGTTATATGAAGTACTAACCCTTTGAATCATAGCCTGAATGTATTAGTCTGTTATTTCTTTGTTCCGGGAAGGTGTTCTCACTTGGGCCTACGCTTCATTATTGGCTATTTAGCTTGACTATCTGCTCTTGGTGGTGACCCGTGAAGAGGGAATTTCACTTTGACCTTTATACCTTAGCCTCTTCAAAACTCTAGGTTACCTAGGACGTCTCCCCTGGGCCTAACCTCCCTAAAGAGAAAGAACCTCCCCATCGTGGTGACATTGGCTGGGGTAGGTTCCTGTTACACCAGTTTGGCCTCTATCTTCTAGCCTTTTGACCTAGATGAAAACTGTACGATAACAGGTTCATTGAATCACTTGTTTTTAAACCTCGTGATGTGTCGTTCAAGACACACTACATGGTCCAAGGGTGCCACTCGCTTTCATTCATGTTCCAATTATGCGACATGCCCTTCAAGACACATTATGTGTTCCAAGCGTGCCACTCGCCTTTTGACTGATTTTGGTAGACGTCGAACCCCTGGAGTCAATACTCTGTTAGGTGACCTTTTGGGAGACTAAGGGCCTCTAAGGAATAAGGACCCTGCATTATTGCGTGCCCCTTAGAATCTTCATGAGAGACTGTCTCAGTCTTCCCTCATGACATCATCGATCTCTCGAACTAAGTAATCGCTAACCTACAATTCGAGCCATGGTAGGAGTGCTAGTAGGTCATGGTAGGGTTGTTTCCACACCTCTCCCTCAATATATCTAGTAGTCGTGCATGACCCCTTACTCCAAATGTGAGTTTGATTAGCAAGTTGTCGCCAGCCTGCATCCATCAACAAAACATGTCAGTAATGTATAAAAAACCTCATAATATACCTGTCATATGTCACATATGCAATACATAAATAGGAAATCCATAAACAGTCCACTCCCTGACTCGATCCAGAGTCCATGGAGGTCCCTTGACGCCATCGACATCCTCAATCTGTCCAAATTCATGCACACTCAATAAAAACTAGTGAATATCACCTCTCGACACATATTTAATCAAATAACATATCATCGTATCCACAACATCATCACAATCATAAGTGAAACAATCAATCATATAATGAACTGGATCACTTGCACGCAAGTATCCTCAAAGAATAATTCCAATTAGGTGTGTGCAACAACAAGATGTTACAAATCCTCAATTTACTTAAATCATAATCCTTAAACAATATAGATTATATTAATAAACTAAATTTAAAGAATCATACAATAATAAGTAAAT
>JZKD02S1232457.1:307574-371880 GCA_000966675.3 Picea glauca
TATATAATCTTAAAGAAATTAAAATAATTTCTTTACATAAATCCTAACTTAAATCTATCCCAATCATCAATTTATTAAATCATACATCTATGGCATCTCAACATAACATTTATGTTAAAATTAAAAGGATAGGTCATAATTTTTGGTTTTTGATCCTTTAAAAAAGATCCAAAATTTGTTTTACCAAGTTTATCATTACTTTAAAATTGGAGTTACCATTGATAAAATGAGAAACCAGTACTAGATATCTATTTGGGGCCGGAGACGTCCTGGTATTTCTAAGGCCAGATGTCCGGGCCTCAGGCTGCAAGGATGAACAATCTGATATTCACTTGATTCGATTTGGTTATCAGAGGTTATGCGTCCCTCTTTTGATAAATCTGAACCCGTTAGTGCTATATTTGCATAGAGAAACTCAACACGACTTGCTTTGTCATTGCCTGTTCCTTGGAGGACAGCGATCTGCATTTGGGAACATCGTCACCGGCCCTGATGATGACATTGCTACTGTTGTAATCATGGACGGAGTAGTACTTGTGCCTGTAATCAAATTCTGTATAATCTGAAGACCTGATAATGCTTATCATTATCAGCGACAATCCTTGCATTGAGAGAAAAAAAAAAAAGTACTTAACAGTTTCGAGTGTGTACCACTGTAATCCATATAAATAAATAGAAAATGAAGTACAAAGAAAGTAATTTCACCAAACTTTAGGTTGGAAACATGTTAATTAATTTCCTCATGTTTGTAGTTATGTTAATGGGCATGCATGCAATCTATTTATGAATTGTTCGTGTAATTATATGATCAATTCATGATCAGTTAGTGTAACTGAGTGATAGATGTTATATATGCAAGCATACCCATAGAGGTGTGAGTACAATGTTAGTGCAATGTGTAGTAAGTCTGTGAGATCAAGAAGCACTACTGAGGTGTTGTGTGTATGAGAGGAGAGGATGATTATATACCTACGTTGACTATTGTAATTCTCCCTTGAATAAAAAGAATACCATTATCATTGCCAGTGGCTTTTTCCCTCAATAAGTTTCCACATAAATTACTATATCAAATTGTGAAATTAATGTGCTTAGTTTAATATGTGTTTGATCTTACTTATTTTATGTTCTGTTACAGGCTATGTTTTGCTTTATCTACCCAACACTTGGATCATTCTAATTCCATTGAAAATGTAGGTTTTCACAGATATAGTTATAATAATATAAATAAGGAGCTTGGAAATGTTTCTAAACCTCTCACTCACACAGTTTTATCCATAAAAATTTTCAACCAAAAAATTTCTACTGTTTTTGAAATTATTTATTTAAAATTCTACTGTTTTTGATATTATTTATGTAAAAACCTATATATAGCAACAGCCATGAGCTCATATAAAGAAATCGAGGTTTGCACTAAATAATATTTCTTAAATAGATAAGCCTTGGTGGGATGCAAGGCTCCTTAAGGTTAAACTTTTTTTTTTATGAGAATCAAGATATATGTTTGTAAGGATCGAGAACTAACCAGTGGCATCATGACCTGAAAATCCTCTAGTTTTCTGGTTCTCATCCTGTAAAGCTGTTGTCCCTGCCTGACATTGGGATATAGTACATGGACTGGGTTTAAGTTTCCTTCTCCGTCTGTTGTGCTCAGCCAGCCGCTTTCTGCAGCTTCGCTTTGCTTCGTCGAATTCAAATCTCGGATGAAATCTATCAAACGCCATCACAGTTGAACTTTCATCTCGATAGATTAGAAATGACATGAAATTCAAAAAAAAAAAATATTTTACACTTACAATTATTTTACAGTTGAAACAAAAATGAAAAAAATAAAATCATTTACGGTTGAAATATGGAAATGAAAAAATATAAAAGATAAAGAGGATATATAGTCAATTGGATGTAGTTTGGATAGTTTTTGAGGAATGCTTATTATCTTTAAGTTCAATTTCCATAAGAACATAAATAAAACTCATAATGAATATGTTGTAATAACTTCAGGCATATATTATATATATTGAAAAATTGCTTTTGATTCAAAATTAAATAGCAAAAACAACTACTATAACTTGAAAAAATGAGACAACTGGAATTTCCACTTGAAAAATGAAAAAATATATATAGTCATCGATGATAAAATGCATGTGATTATAAACACTTAATTTAACATTATGAACATTAAAATAGCTTACGTAGATCGTTGAGTTTGAACAAAACAAATAAACCCCTGATTAAGAAGTGTACAATAACACCAAAGTATACAGGTTTTAAAATCTTTAAAATAAATACACAAAAATTGCAAATGTAAGATTTTATATGACCCGACTCCATACGGGTCATATAAAATATCTTCATGAACGTAGATCAGGCTTGGAAATATAGGCACTCGAAGCTTATTTCTCATGAACGTAGAGCAGGCTTAGAAATATTTGATTCTTGAGAGGATCAGGCCAGTGAAAATTAACACCGAACCTGTGTAGTATTGAAGAAAATATTATACATATTGCTTATTGAAGAAAATAGCGTTTCTCGAACCCTAGCTGAGAGAACTTATGAAAACTTGATATGAACGTAGCTGAAGCTTGGAAGCAGTACAAACAATCCGAAAAGCTAAACTAGAAGGAGACATGATCATGATTTTGTAGGAATGGAAAAGAATGAAAAATAGAGGCCGGCATTTCATTTAAACGAATTACCTGCTACATTGTTGGCAAAACCGCTGAATCAGACCGCCTACAACGACCGTAGAAGCCTTAGAGTGCAATTCACAAACTTTATGTCGGCGATGGTAATGTTTGCCACTGCTCAGGTTTGCTTTACAACCCTCGGCCTGACATTGGGGTATCTGCGAGCCTGTACACGATGAGATTCCTGTCTTGCAAAATGTTTTGCCATGACCAGTTTCTTGGGAAGCGCCGGCGGAATATGCAGTTGTTCCGGCCCCAGCTAGGTTCAGTCCCATTCTGGCCGCGAACAAACCCTCCTCCTCCACGACCTCCTCCTCCTCCTCCGCCTTCACCAAGTAGTACCCATGGACTAGCTGACCTCTTTTCTCTATTAGTCCATGGCGTTGCTCAAGGGTTGTATGGTCGCTACTGAACCCAAGCCTCCACATTGAACAAGGATCAGCAAAATGATCTTTCCAGAATAATCCTGGTGAATCCAAAAGCGCTGAAGAATTTAGAAACAAGGCAGACTCAAGCGATCCTGGTACTGATTGTGAGGTCGTCATTAAATTTCTATGTTCTGGCTGATCTGAATTGTCCTTTTATCCGGCGTGCTAATTTGCATTTCCAGACGAAGACTAGACAGAGCTACACTACACTTCACTTACAGCTTCGACATTTGCATCCGAATCCATAGCTTCTTCATCCAAACCCTAAAACAGCTGAGCTGAAGAGGGCTATGGTAATTGTTGGAACACTAATCCTAAAGCCATTAAAGTGCTCAGTCATAACCAGCTAAGCCTGTGATGTGATCCGTAGCTTTTAGCTTCAGTGGCAAACTGTTCATGAGATCAAGAAATTGGGAATTGTCTGGGCGATTAAGGTAACTCATGATCACCCCAAGAGAAGGCAATTGACAGGACTAAGGCCAAGAGAAGAAGGGTGCATCTCCTATTTTCTTTAGTTTAAGCTGGAGTGGGCCAGAAGCAATAATTGTGCTATATGGCGAGGACCACGGACTTGTGGGATTCAAATGTCCCCACAATTTGTTACGTCGGAATAGGCTAGTTCATCTTTCTCCAGCTTTTTCAGGTAAATTTTCATAACCAGATTGCTTTTGAATTCATGCCAGAAAATAAAATGCCATTTACTCGGAGATCAGACTGTTCCTTGTTACATCACCCATATCATCTGTCCGATTCAGATCCACCATCAATCATGTTACCATTTATTGCTACAAATCAATTCCTGTTAAAAGTGAAATCTCCTTCGGGATCACATGTCGTCTTGTCTCGTTTTATATTCAATTATATGAAAAATTAAAGGTTTAGTGTTAACGCTAGTTCGTTTATCTCATTCAATTTCAAATCTATAAACGAGCCAGCGTTAATCCTATGAACATTAGTTATTATTGTAACAAAAAAAAGGGCAAGGCTCCTATGTTAGGCAAATGTCACATTTATTTTATTTTGATTGATTAGACTACTGGGATTTCTTTATTGCTTTATTTAAATTGTTATTGTGAGCGCAAAGGATGTCGTTTAAAAAATTAGGACCTATGTCGAGCATGGGCTTACCCGACTAAATGGTACATTGCCTTTACATGGTGATGATAGCTTCTCTTGTATTTTGACCAAAAGCATTTCCTCCCTAATTTGTTTGACCTATTCTTGTATTTTACTTTCAAATAACTCTATCTTTTGGATTTTTAAATGGTCAATATTCTCATGACACTCAAGTGATATTGGAGTGAAAAATACACTGAGATTTTAGTGAATATATATAGAGGTTAAATATTAATTAATAAAAAATATTTAAATAAAAAAATAATAATTGAAAAAAATATATATAAATTAGTAAAATAAATTATTTTTTTCTTAAAAATATTCAGATATCATTTAGTATTTAGAACAACTAAAATAATGCAAGTAAAAGTAAAAATTAATATAATGGAAAAAAAAATAATGAAAAATTTGGAGAATCACTCAAAAATGAGTATGGATAGATAAATAATAAACTCCACTCATTATTATTCCTCCACTCGTTATTAATCCTCCAGCTATTTTGCACTCATGATGGGTGGTGATAATAGTGAATACAATACTAAATTTTTATTATATTTCCATTTAATTTTTCTTAATCATAAGTGAAGATGTTACAATTTTTTAAATAAATATTATAATATTTTGTATTATAAAAATTAAAATTCTATAATATTGTGTTAAAGGATTATTGATTTATTACATTATATATAAATTAATAGAAAATATATTATATTATAAAAATGTTAATTCTATAATTTTACTTTAAATAATTATTGATTTACTAAGTAAATAAAGATGTTACATTTTTTTAAATATGTTAAGTAAAGATGTTATATTTTTTAAATAAATATTTACAATATATTATATAAAAATTTAAATTTTATAATTTTAAGTAGTTGGTTTATCTCATCTTAAGAAGGTAAGATATTACTTCATTTACTTTAAAATTGTATCTCTAGTTGTATTTCTAGGCTAAAAAAGCATAGAGAAGTAAGATCACTATGACTTATGAGGTTAGGAAGGTCTATAATGTGGAAAATATTTTTAAATTGGGAGCTAATATGGATATAGGAATTGCAATCCAAGAGGAAGTGTTTTTCATCTTCTACCCGCTTAGTGTCACAAAGGTGACATATTCTCTCATCTCATGGTGTTAGGGACCTAACCCCTCACGTAGGTAGAATAATATATTTCCATGTAATAAAGGTCAATATTAATAAGGCTTAGCAATAAGGAATAATAAGTCCAATGTAAGAAGACCTAATAGAAGCTCCACTTCTAGAAGGATCTTCCTCTAGATTGTTCTTTTGATAGACATATTTAGTATAAATAGGAGTAGAGGGTATGAGAATTTTTTTCTTGGATATTATTGTAATAAAGCTCTTCTCTGCTGGAGGTTTGCCCCTCGAAGAGACAAGTGAACATTTCTCTTAGTAATCGAAGTGATCTTTCTGGTGTTCTTCTGGTATCATTTTGGTATTATTGTGGTGTTGTTCTGATTATATTATTTTTCATTTGTCATTTCTCGCTATTTATTTATGTTTTGTGTATTTTTTTATATATGGAATATTACAAGTGGTATCAGAGCACCTTCCTCGACAGAAAATTGTGGGTTAATTTTTTTTCAGGGTAGAGACGTACTAGGACGTCTTTAAGCTACAAAGATCTGTCGTTACACGCATAAACTCGTGGTCGAGGATTCATACACGCAAGAAATACAAGTGGTACTTAAGCGCACATCTGTTGGACACCCTTGTAACCCCTATTGGTACCCATTCGAGTGGTAGCGCATCAGAAAACACCTGTATACGAATCGACCTAGATCTCCTAAATCCCTCCATAGATAAACTAATCGGCTTCATGACTGCTATAGTGCCACCAAGAACATCACTTGGGAAAATACTCTCTAGTACTTGGGTAGTCACGTAGTACGACTAAGGCTACGGTCTAGCCTCCTTAGTTGGTTCTATGAGATATTGGGTCGAGTACTACTGTTGGACCCCACACATATATCAAAGAGTTATAGCATAGGGTAAGCCATTGTCTCTAGAACCCTTGAATACCCTAACCCTTGGGAGGGAAACATAAATAGAACCAATAATATATATTTTCATGCTACAATATCTTCTGCATTCTGGCTGTAAAATTACTACACATTCATTCCTGTTAATCATTTAGGCATTTTGTCATTACAGTATTCTTCAGGCTGTAGTATAACTCCGCAGGAGTAAAAAAAAAAAAGAATATAGTGGTCCTACCGACACACTTATTTGGGACCTATTCCATTGGATTCCCCTTTTCTCCCCGATCATAGTCATACACTTCATTTTTTATCCTTTTTGTTTCAATGGACCCGACCCCTTCCCAGTTTCCCTATTTTGCCGCCTATCCCATTATATTTTTCTACAAGCACTGGTCGTTGTGGTACCTATCACTTATAAGTATTTTTTTTGTGGTCCCACCCACCCATTTTTTCCTTACCCACACTTCCCCTCTCCAAATGGCCACCACTCACAACCAATATCTCCAAAATTTCATCCATCAAACCCATGCATCCATAGAACATCTCACATCTAAGCTGGATTCCACCAATTCCCACATTGACACCTTGGAAGCCAACCTCACAACCCAATTGACCTACCTCCAGTATGTTGTCAGTCAACTGTTAAACCGCCCTACGGGTCCTTCTTCAGCGGCACAACCCGATGTTGTTGATTCCTATTGTTGGTTACTATTATATTCTATCTAAGTTTTTATTGACCCATGGTTCATGTCTGTTCAGGTTTCCAACAAAGCCTCTAAAACTATCGTTCGTCCTAGTAAACCAGAAGGCAACGCAACACATAGAGTGCATGATATAGTCTCACTTGAGATAACTTTAATGGGTGGCTGTAAGACTCATGTGTTTATAGCCGAGGATTGAGTGCAAGATATGAGAATTATATATTGAGCCACTATTATAAATTGTAACAACAATATAACGTCATTTGCGAATAAGTAAGAAGTATAGCAACTCATTCATTAAGCATAACAATAACTATTGAATACAATAAATATATGCAAACATTCATCACATAACACAGATCCTACCGTGGTTCACCCCCTCCTGGGATATGTCCACAAATATTTGGCTCTCAACTCTTTTATTATAGTCTCTTTGGTACTACAATGTCGCGTGCTTTACAATTCTCCTCAGTCAGGTAAGATCTATATGAGGCGGACTAGATCGCACCGGGATCCTCAGCCTCTGATCTAACCCTCAAGATCTACCCTCTCTCACCTTCTCTATCTTAACAACTTACAAAAATTGGTCATACAACAAAAAATTCCATATTATCTTGCTACAATTATCGACTAGTCTCTCTGATGAACAAAAACCAAACCAAACCTAAGTATATATCTGAACCTCTTATGATACCTAAGTATCTATATTTATACATTTTTGGCTCTTCATCCATTACAATACATTACCAAAACCCTAACCCTCTTGTTGTTAGGTCTTGCCTACATCTGGGCATATTGTTCTTCCTTCTAGCTGTCGCTTTCCTCGTGCATGCTTTCTTTCCCAAAATCGTCATGCTTTTCCGCTTTGGCCTGCCTCCAACAGACCCCCAACACTGACATGTGGGTCGTCCCAAGCCACCTAACCTTTGTGTGCTTCCTCAATCTCATTGGTGATCGCCTGGAACTTTTCCTTAAGCTCTGGTGCTTGTGTCTGCGCCTGCGCATTCTTCTCCTTAAGTGTGTCCACTATGAGGGTTGCAATTTTGTCACTGATTAGTTCCACACACTCTGCCTGGTTATGTGCTATCTATGTCTTGTCTTCCTTTTCCTATTCGACTTCTTTTACCCTCTCTTGTAGCAGTTCCATTTGAGCCCATTATTCTTGTTTCTATCTTTGGGCAGTGGTCAGTTATGCCTCCAATTTATTGATGTCCTATGCCCCTTTGATGCACTCTGTGATGGCCATTGTCTTATACCTCTGCTTGAGGTCTTGGATTGCTACATTTATCCTTTCTTCTTCCTTGTCCCACCTTTGGACCTGTTGATCCTCCTCTAACTTTGTCCAAAGTTGTGCTTCTTTATCAAACAAGTCGGCTGCTATGATGTCCTATTGTTCTATCTCTTATTCCCGTGTTATTTCTTCCTGTGTTAAGTCGGCTGTGTTATTTCTTCCTGCTTCCTTTTCTCCTTCACTGTCGGTGGAGTAGTGGGTGTGAGTTGTTCTCGGAGATTCTAGATCTCCTTCTCGTATTGATCAATTGCATGCACAATCTGATCAATCTTTTATGTTTCTATTATTTCATCCCCCTACGTGGCCTTTGGAATATTCTCGTAAGTTCCTGCCACTTTCGGGTCCAATCCTTTCCTATGCTCCTTTTCCTTTTGGGTATCGAACTTAGCCTACTCATAGACTATTTACAGCATATCTCGCTTCTCTGTTGCAAGTTGCAATTCAACTAAGTCTTTGTGTGTGCGAGATTGTACCTCGTGGTTTAAACTAACCTGCAACTTTTATAGTGCCATGGATGACATCCGCATCAACACCAATTGGATTTCAGCTAACTCTTTTAGAGGTGTCTGCCCCATGATCTCGTCAATATGCAACATACTGGGTGTGATGTGGAATGTTGCATTCAGCTGCAGTATCATATGGACTGAATCTCATTCTTCTTCTTTCACTCTTTCCTCTATCTGCAGTGTTGATGCCCCTATTCCCATGTTGTTGCCTGCTATGTGTATTTCATTAATTCATTTGAGGTGCTATCGCATGTCTGTCATCTCCTCCTGAATTATGTCCCTATGGTGCACAACATTGTCAAAATCCTCATCTATACAATCCTGGACCATTCATGCTATCATTTATCCATCGTCGTCTGTGATCGTATACTCTAGAGGTGTTCTTTATGCCTCCATCTTCTTGCATGCTCCTCCTATCCACGTGGATGACCTCTTATTTCCACCAGGTTCCTGTGGATTGGGACTTGGTGTAGTCCTTTGTGCGGCCTCAACTTGTTTTTGTTGCACTTGAGTCGTTTGTGTAGTGTTATTTTTCCCCTTTTGGGTCCCTTTCTTAGTTTCCCCTTATTCGGTCTTCTTTGTCTTTGTTTGGCCCATCCTCCATTTCTCGGGCACTGAGACTTCTTGAGTCTTTCTTTCTTTTTGTCCAGCCTCCTCTTCTACTGTCTTTTCCGGCAAGTCTTGGGTGAGGACTAGAATCTTTCATTCGTCTTCCCAATCTTTGATCACCATGTAAATGTTTCCCTCTGTGATACAATAGCACTTCTGTAGCCACTGCTTATTGGGGTCTTTGCGTGCATGTATCCACATTTCATGTCATGTGGCCTTGAATTTGGCGATGTCCTGAAACCACGCAACAACCTCTTGTGTTATTCTCCACATGTTGTTTATGGCCTTCTGTAAGTCACGTAGGTATCCTTCAAATATGGACCCATTCATCCTTGTGTGCATAGAATCTGACGTGGCTTTCAAAAATATATATCTCACTCCCTAGATCATTTTGGGTCAAGTACCAAAAGTTACATACCTTGGTTCTCTTCAGCCCATAAAGGCTATTAACGTGATTATCTATGAATAGTGAACCTTTATTCCTGTATCCTGCGCATCCTTTCAATCATCCAAGAATAGGTTCAAGAGATAGGGTGCCCAACTCACTGTGGTGCCCTTAATGCATTGAGCTACAAATGTGACAACCCCAGCTGGAACATCCTCTCTGTGGAATTTTCTAGCAACTTACAGGCTAATATCTTTGCACCCATTTGTGTTGCAACATCATTGATTCTCTTTATAATGATTCCTCCTATCCCCTTGTAGGTAACATACTTCTTCTTCATCTCTTCTGCTAGTGCTTTCTCCGTGGATTTATCATCAAGAAAATGCATGGGATCCATGCCCCATGATAGCAACCTTGTTATGTTCACAATAAGCTCTACGTTTATTGAGATGAGCTTGTCCAACTATATGTCCCCACCATGTGTGACTACTAACAATTGTTTGACGCATTTTCTTACGTACTAACCTTTGCCAAAATGTGGTAGGTCCAACAGATCTAAAATTCATGTCTTCTCCAACCCTGTTACCCATCGGAGTGGTTGATCAATCAGTTCCCCAACTGGATTTGTGCCCACAATATTTATGTATACCCTCTTTGAAAATTTCAGAAACTTGTCTGCGTCTGCTACATCATGGTCTGAATATTTTATCTTGTAAATCTACCCTAACAAGCCTGATTCCACTCCTACCCCATATGGTATACGCAGTAGAATGATTGATGCGATAGGTTTCTTGTGAGGTGACCTAGGTACTTGTTGTTTGTCTTTCTTCGACGGTGGTGGTTGGCTCGAAGTTATAGAGATTGTTGTTTGTGCTTCAGAATACCCTTCTGGCCAACCTGTGACCTCCTATATTGTTCCTTTCGGTGGGTGATCTGACACGGTGGTTTGAGACTCGTCTGACTCAATTGTTTCTTCCTAATTCATCGTCATTCCATTGAATTTCAGAGCTTCATCGGTGTTCTCTTGTTGCACCTCCTTCAGGGTTTCTGCATCCTGGTTTTGTTGCTCCTGTACCTCTATCGGTCTATCTATACTTGTGCCCTCTGGTGATGGATGTTTGGTTTCTTCCACTACAAGTGTGGGGTTCACTGGTGTTGTGTCTGGGGATGGGGTTTCGTTGAAATTGATGACCTTCGATGACTTTTGTTTTCCTTCTTCCAACTATACCTGTGACCAGATTTAACTCTAGCTTGTCTGGTACTCTATCTTGCTTCCATTTTCTTTGGTGGTTCCATGGTGGTGAATTTAAAACGTTTTCTTAGTTTGAATGATCTCTGTGACCTCTGTAAACTCTGCTCTGTGATCCTTAACCTATATCGCTCTCTGTCTGGTCTCTTTTCGCAAATAGAGTCTTTTTTCCCATGTCCGTGTGTTGTATGGGCATCCCATGAAGCTTGTCGAGGATGCTTCCTTAATTGTGGTTTAAATTCACCTCTAGTTCTTTCATACTTTCCATAACTTTTCCTTTTCATCTCAAGTTAGTGTGATTAATGTGGCGTCCCATCGGTCCTTTCCATCCTTTAACTCCGCCTAAATCCATCTTTTCGTACTGATTTTTCCATCTTTCCATTTCTCGCTTGTTTCCCTTTTTACCTAGTTTTTTTCCTTATCCTCACCGAGTTTTTGTTCCAAACTATGTGTGTCCTTTCTTATTTCGACGCACTGTGCCTCTGTTTTTTTTTTTTCACTGCGCGGTGGGTGGTCGACTATCCTTGTACATCTTCAGTCGGCTCCCATTGATTATTCCTCTACGTTTTGTGTCTGATAAATATCTCAAATGTACAACTCCTCCATCTGTGACATATTTTACTTCATATGGTCCTAGCCAATGCATTCTGAGCTTTCCTAGGTGTCGAAACGATTTTTTTTCATACATCAATACTAGGTCTCCCTCCTTGAAAGTTTTCTTGTTTTTGTGTCTGTCATGCCAAGATTTGTCCCTTGATTTTTGAACTTGTTGGTGGAATCCTGCTAGAATCTGATCTTCCTCCACGGTCATTAACTGATTTAGTCGCTCCTGTACCGCGCCTCGTTCTCTTAGATGTGTGATTGTTGCTATGCACAAGCTTGGTACTAAGAATTCCAATGGAACCACTACTTCTTGGTGTTCGAACATGGGCAGACCCAGGGTTAAACACTCAAGACCACACCAACAAAGCCCAAACTACTGACCCTTTCAGCAACACCTATGAAGCAAATGAAGTCTCACCTGAGGTAGAGGCAGGGGTGGTTGCAAGACTCAAGTGTCTGCACCCTTAGCTGGGACACAGATTTGTGATTATATATTTTACAGGGCACTTAGCATAAATCATTCATCTGTATTTAACCCTTATTATACTTCACAGAAAACATAGAGCTTCGCGGTGCATACTCATATTTATAGTGTTTCAACACTTAACCATAGTAACCCAAATCATATCCAGTAGATTAGCACTAAGCATCCTCATACACATCAGATCTAACAATCATATATATCTAAGAAGCACAAAGAATAAGTGGATATATCAAAGCACATAGCATAAGCAAAGATAAACACATTGAAGCATAACACACAGATTTAAGTGGTTCACCCCCCCTGGGGCTACATCCATAAGATCTTCTTCTTTATTATCATCTTCAAGTTGTTACAAGAACAAAGCCTCCAAAACCCTTCTTCGCATAGGACAGAAGATCTACGTAGCTTGCTAGATCCTTCTTCCTTGCATTACAACACTTAGCTTTCTATATCAAACACACAATAACTTGCACTTAGCCTTGCAAGCCTTGCACAGTTCACATAGAGAACTTATTCGAAATCACATAGATGCACTACCAATTTCACTAAGAAATCACATCTACTCCTTACATTGGCTATCCTTCTATTTATACATTCCAAAAGTGGGCCTAAGTGTGGGTAAACCCATGGGCCGATATCCCTTTCCCATTACATTAACCTAAAACCCTAAAAGGGGCCCAAAAGTGTACTGATATCCCATGATCTGGCGCTCCATCTTTGATAGGCTGTCAGAGTCCCAAAAATGGTCAAATATGACCAAGTGTTCCTTAAAACTTAGTCAAGGGCCAACAAGCCCCCAACACTCACATGTGACTTGTCCCGAGTCACTCAGGTCTGACCAATTCTTCTTTGAATTCCTTGAGCTTGGACCAAGCTGCTTTGACCTACCGCAATGCTACTGCCTCTTTCTCGATGAAATCCTGGATGAGTTCCTCATTCACCAGCCCTTATAGGCATTGTTCTACTATATTCACAACCTATTCAAGTTCTACTCCTTCGCTTTCAACTTCAGTGAACAATTGGCATGCCTTTTCTTGTACTGTTTGAAATCGTTGAGAGGCTTCCATTACTTTACTCTGAAGTGTGTGAATCTATTGTTGAGTTGTGCATTTCTCTGGAAACCTCTTCATTCTCTCTACGGGTGACAGGGCCTTCAACTGCACCTGTAGATTTTTGGCGTCGTACTTTGCCTCTTGGAGTTGTGACTCCAATTTATACAATTATGGGTTCTCGTAGATCTGCACACTTCTGCTACTTAATTGTTTTCATTTCTCATCGAGTGCTTTAATCCTTTCTATGGTGCTCCGTGTAGTTATTTCTCGCTGGTCACGCACTTCTTGTGGGGTTTTTGGTATGGTTTGAAGCTCTAAGTCCATGACTCTTTGTAGAATTTGTTGAATAACTTCAGCAAGAATCATCACTTTGCATTCTATGGGGTCCTATGCCTTCTATTCTAAGCCGTTCAGAGAGTGAAATGATCTGTTGACTACTTCTTCAATCCCAATCTTCTTCGCGAGCAACTTCTCTTTCTCTTTTTGGATCTTCACTCTATCTTCTTCAAATTTCGCTTGGAGAGTGTCCTTCTCTTGTTGCGCAGCTCAAAGTTGCTCGATGATATCCTCCTGTGCTTTAAGGCTTGGGTGGCCTACGTTGTTTCTTCTTGTGCCTTTCGAAGGCATACTTCGAATGTGTCAACAATCTTGCAGAGTTGAACTGGTTCATTTCCTTCTTCTGTTGTTCCTTCTGGCAGGGGCGTAGAGGAGACTGCACAGCTAGACTGGATATCTTGTTGTACTCCTTGGAGCTCAATCTTTATTCTATTGTACATTGTCTCTTGCTTAGCTTTCTTCTTTTCTATTATCTCTTCTATGTCTTCGTTCATAGCTACGATGAGAAAACTGAAGTCATCTGGAGTGAGTGTGGTCTTTATCTTAGTCACAGGTGCTTTTGATTTCTTCCAGGAGGAAGGTTCCGGAGGTGAACCCTTCCTTTTCTTTATGATCTCTACTTTGTCTCCTGGCCTCTGTTCAACTTCCTCTAAGTATTCACCATTACCTCCTTGCTCTAGTGTAATGGATGCGGTTCTTACATATCTATTGTCTGCATCTTGGATTTCATCATCCTTCTTTGTCTGCTTTGTTTTCTTTGTGTTACTGGGCCCAGGTGCATTTTTCACAACTTCTCGATTGTCAATGTCGGACACTTCTACGGGGTCTGCTGGAATAAGGAGGTCCACCAACCATTCCTTGGTGATTTCCTCTGGGTCTTCTTCTGTCATCTTATAATAAGACTAAAGCTATTCCTTGTTATCATTAGCACGTGCTATAATATATATAAAATGGCGGCCTGCAGTGAAATTTATCAAAGGTTAAAACCTATGTAAATTATTCGGGGTCATGCAAGGCTCAGACTAGATGGCGAGCTTCAATCGGGTGTAGTAGGTATGAAATACGACAATGGATTTCCATTGCTTGTTCATGTCGTTCGAGTACCACAGTGTACTTAAATTCGTAGCTAGTGGTTCAAAGGGGTCAATCTCGGGGAAGGTTGCAACTTCTGATAGCTCCCATGCAATGAAAGCTATAAGTATCAAGAGCTAGCTAAAATGAAATTCATGCCCCTAATCCTGGGCTTCTCTGCAGTCAATCTCTAGTTGATTCACTAGGTACTTCGCTCGGTTCATCTGTAGTCCCTCTGTGCACCTCCTTGCGAGGTTGACTACAAAGTCAAATACTTGCATGGGTTGATTCTTGCATACCAACTTCCCTGTGATCAATTGACAGGCGAGGCACACTGCACCACTTTCAATAGAAGCTACCTTGTAGCCTTGTGTGCCTTTCTCAACATCACCATAGGCTTCTTTGATATTCTATGCAAGAGCGTGGTCCATGGTCTTTCCAGGATAGTAATTGTGGGGATCAGAGCCCTGTGTGTTAAGCCCGATGATTTGGTTGATCAGCACTGGATCAATTGTTATGCGATGATTAAACCATAACTATCCTCCATGGTAACTTGCCAGCAACAAATTCACACAAGAATTCACCTCCTGGTGTCTGTTGAAGTGCAGTGTCTTCATAACGTTGAGCAAAGTAGACTGTGTGAGGTTCATCGTCCATTGCTAAGGGAAAATATTGGAATTATTTCCCTTGGTTCTAGTTAGGTAATTGCATGGGCCAAGTTTGTTGTAAACTTTACTATCCCCCAGGTTGAATTCACTAAACTTCAATGATGTGATCTTGTCGTGATCTGCATGGACTGTGCGTACTCCTTTTGGCAGGTACATAGTGACTAGAGTGTACTCAAAGTCTCTAGGCACACTATCTCTATTGATCTCACTGCTCAAAGATGGTATGTAAGCAGGTAGGATGGATAGAACCAACTTCACGTTGGCCATATCGTCTTTATGTTTGGTTCTTCTTTCTACGCTGTCTCAAGATGTTCCTTCTCGAGCAGTCGACAGGGAGGCTTGCACACCTCTCATCGATGATTCCTGTAAAGCTATAAACAATCCTCACTTCGACATGAATCTTTCGGCTCTGAGGCTAGAGAGTACCTTTCTTATAGATTCTTCAGCTGCGCTAAATTCGATGGACATATATGGTCAGAATCAATAACTCGAGTTCTCAAAGTAACGTAGGTACTGTAATAAGGTAGAGAGTAAAGGCAGAGTAATCACTGTTCACAATTCAGGTAGTCTGGAGACTCAAATTGACGATTAGAAAAAGTGTCTTCCATGCATGGCGCGATGGATTAAGCAATTAACTCTGTAATAGATCGTTTGCAACAGATATGGGGCTTCCTTAACTCTGGTTCTATCTGTTATGGCATGGTATAATGGTCTGGTGATGAGCCATCAATGCTTTTTGATCTGTTCAGAGCAGCAGTCGAATAGATATATCCACCTCCAATGGCTATATTGCTTCGCCATGGCGAAGTGACCCACGTCGTTGTTCTGATATCCTGATGAAGCTCTAATTTGGAAAGTTTATTTTAGAGAGGTTCCCTCTGGAACCCTCTGTAGCATGTGAATCTGAGCTCTCTTTTTACTTAGTTTTCTATCCTTCTTCCCCGTGAGCTTCATCTCGGTAGTTCTTTTCTTATTCTGATTCTTATTTTCCTTGGGTATAGTCACTTTGCGTTGCTGAGGCTCTTTCCCAAGACTTAGGAGAACTACTTCGTTTATATCTGGTACAGATACTTCAATATTTAGTGAGTCCCCTAATTGTTTTACATCTGATATTCTAGTGTCAAATAGATTTGATTTATTCTCTTGTTCCTCAATCAACTGTGTGATCCCTCTGGTCATGAAATATTTTATCTCTTGTCTCTGTTATTGTAACACCTTTTCTTCTTCCTTCTTTATGTCTTGATCTCTCTCAATCCAAGGTTTTCTAGGTAACATAGTGAACATTTCGCTGTCCTCAATAAATTTGATAATCTCATAATCTTCTTCTATCAAAGTTCTATTGAATGTCATAGGTATCTGAGTGAGCTTTCCACATAACATCATCGATATTCCTCTAAATAGTCCTATTCCTCGCAGTGAAGGAATCATGGCAAGATTCCATATAGCTCCCCAAGTTCTTTCTGGCATAATGTTCACTTGTGTTTCTTCATCAAGAATATAGTCAATGTCAAAGTCCCCTATTCTTGCTTCAACTTGTTCCTTTTCTTTGAATATCTCTGGTAATTGGACATCTTTATGTTCCTTCAGGTTTTCTTTCATCTGTATTAATACTTTCTTTGATTCTTTCTGGGGTTCTTCTATTTCTGGGGATGTCCTAGGGTTTTCTTCATGCAGATTCATTCTTTCAATCTTAGCAATCATTCCAGGTAAATCCAATACTTCATGGTCCAAATATTTTCAATAGAGACAACTGGGTTTTCCAATAGGGCATTCCTTAGCTAGAAGGCTTCGTTTTCTACAACTGTAACATAGGATCAATCCTCTCTTTCTCTTAAATGATCCCCAAATTCTTCTGCACTTCGCACCAGGATCATGGTAGCTAGCCTGCAAAAAATTCTTTCTAGGACCCTACATCCATTTGTTAGTCCAAAACTTATTTTTATGCATAGGTATAATATATCTATCAATATTCTTATCAGATCTATTCATATCAAACTTTCTTTCATATATTAATGCCCTAGGTTTTAAGCTAGGACCGAATCTATCAAACATACCTAGATCCATGCTTTAGAAACAAAAAATTTCACTTATCTTACTTCTACAGAACACAAAGCTTCCAGATCTAAGAAATTTTAACTATTCTTACCTTTATTAGAGCACAAGTCTTACAAATCTTACCTATTTTCTGCAGATATGACCTCTTTCTTTCAGGAATTCCCACTTTTACTTTTCTTAGAGAACAATGCATTCAGATCTTGCATCTTTTCTTCGGATATAATCTTCCTTAATTCAGATTTGACCTTATTCCTATCACAAAGCTTCACAGGTTGAGTAAAAAGTTGCATACTAGGGAAACAGATCTACGCACAACGCTTTCTTTTGCACAAAGTTTCTTCTTCCTTAGTTCCCAACAATCACAGTTTCAGGTCCCGACAATAGAACCATTTGTTGGCATAGGGGAAGACCCAGGGTTCAACACTCAAGAGTGCACCAACAAATCCCTAACTACCATCCCTTTCAGCAACACCTGTAAAGCTGATGAAGTCTCACCCAAGGTAGAGATAGGGGTGGTTGCAAGACTCAAGTGTCTGCAACCTTAGCTGGGAAACATATCTGTGATTATATCTTTTATAGGGCACTTAGCATGGATCATTCATCAGTATTTAACCCTTATTATACTTTGCAGATAACACAGATCTTCATGGTGAATACATAGATTTACAGTATTTCAACACTTAACCATAGTAACCTAGATCATATCTAATAGATCAGTACTGAGCATCCTCATACACATCAGATCTAAAAATCATATATATCTAAGAAGCATAGATCATAAGTGGATATATCAAAGAACATAACATAAGAAAAGATAAACACATTGAAGCATAACAACAGATTTACGTGGTTCACCCCCCCCTAGGGCTACGCCCACAATATCTTCTTATTTATTATCATCTTCAAGCTGTTACAAGAACAAAGCCTCCAAAACCATTCTTCACATAGGATAGAAGATCTACGCAGATCGCTAGATACTTCTTCCTTTCATTACAAACCTTAGCTTTCTATATCAACCACATAGTAACTTGCACTTAGCCTTGCAAGCCTTACACAGTTCACACATAGCACTTATTCGACATCACATAGATGCACTACCAATTCCACTAAGAAATCACATCTACTCCTTCTTACATTTCCTATCCTTCTATTTATACATTACAAAAGTAGGCCTAAGCATGGGTAAGCCCACGGGCCAACATCCCTTTCCCATTAAATTAACCCAAAACCCTAAAAGGGTCCCAAAAGTGCATCGGGATCCCGTGATCTAGCGCTCCATATTAGACAGGATGTTGAAGTCCCAAAAACGGTCAAATATGACCAAGTGTTTCTCAAAACTTAGTCAAGGGCCAACACTTGGCCATAAACCAATTTAAATGGCATGTGTCCTGTCAAATTTTTGCAGGTAGTCATGTAGGCCCATAATATTGCTGGTACTTTGACTTCCCAATCATCCCTATTGACGTCATCCCTATTGACGTTACTGATCTTGGTCAGCACATTCTCCAAGATTTTGTTAAATGCTTCCACTATGCCATTTCCCTGTGGGTGATATGGTGTGCTCTTCTCATGATGGACTTGAAATTATTCATTCATAGCATTGATAGTGTTGTTTATGAAGTACGTGCCTTGGTTGCTCATCAAAACTCTTGGGCATCTAGATCTAGTAATCACGTGTTCGAATAAGAAGGGCAAGGCTCCTATGTTATTATTATTGTAACAAAAAAAAGGGCAAGGCTCCTATGTTAGGCAAATGTCACATTTATTTTATTTTGATTGATTAGACTACTGGGATTTCTTTATTGCTTTATTTAAATTGTTATTGTGAGCGCAAAGGATGTCGTTTAAAAAWTTAGGACCTATGTCGAGCATGGGCTTACCCGACTAAATGGTACATTGCCTTTWCATGGTGATGATARCTTCTCTTGTATTTTGACCAAAAGCATTTCCTCCCTAATTTGTTTGACCTATTCTTGTATTTTACTTTCAAATAACTCTATCTTTTGGATTTTTAAATGGTCAATATTCTCATGACAGTCAAGTGGCATTGGAGTGAAAAATACACGAGATTTTAGTGAATATATATAAAGGTTAAATATTAATTAATAAAAAATATTTAAATAAAAAAATAATAATTGAAATATATATATATATATATATATATATATATATAAATTAGTAAAATAAATTATTTTTTTCTTAAAAATATTGAAAAATCATTCAGTATTTATAACAACTAAAAGAATGCAACTAAAAGTAAAAATTAATATAATGGAAAAAAAATTAATGAAAAATTTGGAGAATCACTCAAAAATGAATATGGATAGATAAGTAATAAACTCCACTCATTATTATTCCTCCACTCATTATTATTCCTCCATCTATTTTGCACTCATGATGGGTGGTGATAATAGTGAATACAATACTAAATTTTTATTATATTTCCATTTAATTTTTGTTAATCATAAGTGAAGATGTTACATTTTTTAAAAAAAATTATAATATTTTGTATTATAAAAATTAAAATTCTATAATATTGTGTTAAAGGATTATAAAATTGTGTTAAAGGATTATTGATTTACTACATTATATATAAATTAATAGACAATATATTATATTATAAAAATTGTTGATTCTATAATTTTACTTTAAATAATTATTGATTTACTAAGTAAAGATGTTACATTTTTTTAAATATGTTAAGTAAAGATGTTATATTTTTTAAATAAATATTTACAATATATTGCATACAAATTTAAATTCTATAATTTTAAGTAGTTGGTTTATCTCATCTTAAGAAGGTAAGATATTACTTCATTTACTTTAAAATTGTATCTCTAGTTGTATTTCTAGGCTCAAAAAGCATAGAGAGAAGTAAAATCACCAAAGTTTTGATGACTTAGGAGGTTAGGAAGGTCTATAATGTGGAAAATATTTTTAAATTGGGAGCTAATATGGATATAGGAATTGCAATCCAAGAGGAAGTGTTTTTCACCTTCTACCCATTTAGTGTCACAAAGGTGACATATTCTCTCATCTCATGGTGTTAGGGACCTAACCCCTCACGTAGGTAGAATAATATATTTCCATGTAATAAAGGTCAATATTAATAAGGCTTAGCAATAAGGAATAATAAGTCCAATGTAAGAAGACCTAATAGAAGCTCCACTTCTAGAAGGATCTTCCTCTAGATTGTTCTTTTGATAGACATATTTAGTATAAATAGGAGTAGAGGGTATGCGAAGTTTTGTCTTGGATATTATTGTAATAGAGCTCTGCTCTACTGGAGGTTTACCCCTCGAAGAGACAAGTGAACATTTCTCTTAGTAATCGAAGTGATCTTTCTGGTGTTCTTCTGGTAGCATTTTGGTATTATTGTGGTGTTGTTCTAATTATATTTTTTTTCATCTGTCATTTCTCGCTATTTATTTATGTTCTGCGTACTTTTTTATAGATGGAATATTACAAGTGGTATCAGAGCACCTTCCTTCGTAGAAAATTGTCAGTTAATTTTTTTTCAGGGTAGAGACATACTAGGACGTCTTTAAGCTACAAAAATTTGTCGTTACGTGCATAAAACCATGATTGAGGATTCATACACGCAAGAAATACAAGTGGTACTTAATCACACATCTATTGGCCACCCTTGTAACCCCTGTTGGTACCCATTCGAGTGGTAGCGCATCAAAAAACACTTGTATATGGATCAACCTAGATCTCGTGAATCCCTCCATAGATCTGATCGGTCGCCTGACTGCTATAGTGCCACTGAGAACATCACTCTGGAAGATACTCTCAAGTACTTGGGTAGTCGGGTAGTACGACTAAGGCTACAATCTAGCCTCCTTAGTTGGTTCCCTGAGATATTGGGTCGAGTACTACTATTGGACCCCACACGTATATCAGAGAGTTATAGCACATGGTAAACCCTTGTCTCTAGAACCCTTGAATACCCTAACCCTTGGGAAGAAAACATAAATAGAACCAGTAATATCTATTTTCGTGCTACAATATCTTCTGCATTCTGGCTGCGAAATTACTACACATTCCTTCCTGTAAATCATTTGGGCATTTCGTCATTGCAGTATTCTTCAGGCCGTAGTATAACTCTGCAGGAGTAAAAAAAAAGAGTATAATGGTCCCGCCGACACACTTATTTGGGACCTATTCCATTTGATTCCCCTTTTCTCCCTGATCACAGTAATACCCTTCATTTTTTTATCCTTTTTGTTTCAGTGGACCCGACCCCTTCCTAGTTTCCCTATTTTTCCGCCTATCCCATTATATTTCCTTGCAAGCACTGATTTTTGTGGTACCTATCACTTATAAGTCTTTTTCTTGTGGTCCCACCCACCCATTTTTTCCTTACCTTCACTTCCCCTCTCCAAATGGCCACCACTCACAACCAATATCTCCAAAATTTCATCCATCAAGCCCATGCATCCATAGAACATATCACATCTCAGTTGGATTCCACTAATTCCCGCATTGAGAACTTGGAAGCCAACCTCACAACCCAATTTACCTCCCTCCAGTCTGTTGTCAATCAATTCTTGAACCTCCCTAAGGGTCCTTCTTCATCATCACAACCCGATGCTACTAATTCCTACTGTTGGTTACTATTCTATTATGTTTGAGTTTGTATTGACCCAGGGTTCATGTCTATTCGGGTTTCCAACAAAGACTATAAAACTATTGGCCGTCCTGGTAAACCAGAAGGCAACACAGTGCATAGAGTGCATGACACAGTCTCACCTGAGATAAATTTAATGGATGGCTATAAGACTCATGTGTTTATAGCCTAGGATTGAGTGCAAGATATGAGAACTATATATTGAGTCACTATTATAAATTGTAACAACAATATAATGTCATTTGCCAATAAGCAGGAAATATAGAAACCCATTCATTAAACATAACAATAACTACTGAATACAATAAATATCTGCAAGCATTCATCACATAACACAGATCCTACCATGGTTCACCCCCTCCTGGGCTACGCCCACAAAGATTTGCCTCTCAACTCTTTTATTATAGTCTCTCTGGTACTACAACGTCGCGTGCTTTACAATTCTCCTCAGTCAGGTAAGATCTATATTAGGTGGACTAGATCACACTAGGCTCCTCAGCCTATGATCTAACCCTCAAAATCTACCCTCTCTCACCCTCTCTATCTCAACAAATTACAAAAATAGGTCATACAACAAAACATTCAATATTATCTTGCTACAATACCGACTAGTCTCTCTGATGAACAAAAACCAAACCAAACCTAAGTATATATCTGAACCTCTTATGATACCTAAGTATCTATTTTTATACATTTCTGGCTCTTCAGCCATTACAATACATTACCAAAACCCTAACCCTATAGTTTTTAGGTCTTCCCTATATCAGTGTGTGTTGTTCTTCCTTCGAGCTGTCGCTTTCCTTATGCATGCTTTCTTTCCCAAAATTGACATGCTTTTTCGCTTTGTCCTGCCTCCAACAGGCCCCCAACACTGACATGTGGGTCGTCCCAAGCCACCTAACCTTTGTGTGCTTCCTCAATCTCGTTGGTGATTTCCTGGAACTTTTCCTTGAGCTCTGTTGCCTATGTCTGCGCCTGCGCATTCTTCTCCTTGAGTGTGTCCACTATGTGGGTTGAAATTTTGTCACTGATCAGTTCCACGCACTCTACCTGGTTATGTGCTACCTGTGTCTTGGCTTCCTCTGCATGTTTCAGGACTTCTTTTACTCGCTCATGTATTGGTTCCATTTGATCCCATCATTCTTGTTTCTATTTTTGCGCTGTGGTGAGCTATGCCTGCAATTTATTCATGTTCTACACCCCTTTGACGCGCTCTGTGATGTCCATTATCTTCTACCTCTGCTTGAGGTCTTGGATTGTTGCATTTATCCTTTCTTCTTCCTTGTCCCACCTTTGGACCTGTTGATCCTCCTCTAATTTTGTCCAAAGTTGTGTTTCTTTATCAAACAAGTCAGCTATTGTGATGTCTTGTTGTTCTATCTCTTGCAGTTGCGCTATTTCTTCCTTCTTTCTTTTCTCCTTCACTGCTAGTGGAGTAGTGGGTGTGAGTTATTCTCGAAGATTCTAGATCTCCTTCTGGTATTGATCAATTGCATGTGCAATATGATCAATCTATTTTTCTACTGTGATTTTATCCCCTTGTGTGGCCTTTGGAATATTCTCGTAAGTTCCTGCCACTTTCTTCTCTAATCCTTTCCTATTATCCTTTTCCTTTTGGGTATCGAACTTAGCCTGCTCATAGACTATTTACAACACATCCTTCTTCTCTGTTGCATGCTGCAATTTGACTAAGTCTTTGCGTGCGTGAGACTGTACCTCATGGTTTACGCTAACTTGCAACTTTTGTAGTTCCCTGGATGACATGCGCGCCAACACCAATTGGATTTCAGCTAAGTCTTTTAGGGGTGTCTTCCCCACAATCTCGTCAATACGCAACATACTGGGTATGATGTGGAATGTTACGTTTGGCTGCAGTATCATATGGACTGGATCTCGTTCTTCTTCTTCCAATCTTTCCTCTATCTACGGTGTTGATGGCCCTATTCCCATGTTGTTGCCTGCTATGTATACTTCCTTAATTCATTTGAGGAGCTGTCGCATGTCTGTCAACTCCTCCTAAATTCTGTCCCTATGGTGTGCAACATTGTCAAAATCCTCAGCTATACAATCCTGGACCATTCATGCTATCATTTATCCATCGTCGTCCATGATTGTATACTCTGGAGGTGTTCTTTGTACCTTCATCTTCTTGAATTCTCCTCCTGTCCACGTGGATGACCTCTTATTGCCACCTGGTTCCTGTGGATTGGGACTTGGTGTAGTGCCTTGTGCGGCCTCAGCTTGTTTTTGCTACACTTGAGTTGGTTGTGTAGTGTTCTTTTTCCCCTTTTGTGTCCCTTTCTTAGTTTCCCATTCTTCGGTCTTCTTTGTCTTTGTCTGGCTCGTCCTCCATTTCTTGGGCATTGAGACTTCTTGAGTCTTTGTTTCTTTTTATATAGGCTCCTCTTCTACTGTATTTTCTGGCAAGTCTTGGGTGAGGACTGAAATCTTCCATTCGTCTTCCCAATCTTTGATCACCATGTAAATGTTTTCCTCTATGATACAATAGTGCTTCTGTAGCCACTACTTATCAGGGTCTTTGCGTACCTGTATCCATATTGCATGTCGTGTGGCCTTGAAGTTGGCAATGTCCTGAAACCATGTGATAGCCTCTGGTGTTATTCTCCACATGTTGTTTATGGCCTTCTGTAAGTCGCGTAGCTATCCTTCAAATATCGACCCATTCATCTTTTTGTGCCTAGAATCCGATGTGGCTTTCAGAAATAGATATCTCGTTCCCTAGTTCAGTTTGGGTCTGGTACTGAAAGTTACAGACCTTGGTTCTCCTTAGTCCATAAAGGCTATTAACGTGATTATCTATGAATAATGAAACTCTGTTCCTAGATCCTACGCATCCTTGTAGTCATCCAGGAATAGGTTCAAAAGATAGGGTGCCCAACTCACTATGGTGCCCTCAATGCATTGAGCTGCAAATGCGACAACCCCAGCTAGAACATCCTCTCTACTAAATTTTCTAGCAACTTACAGGATAAGATCTTTGCACCCATTTGTGTTGCGACATCATTGATTCTCTTAATAATGATTCCTCCTATCCCCTTGTAGGTAACATACTTCTTCTTCATCTCAACACTACACAAGAAAATGATTTCTCCCTGGCTTTATCAACAAAATGCATGGGATCCATGCCCCATGATGGTAGCCCTGTTATGTTCACAATAAGCTCTACGTTTATCGAGATGAGCTTGTCCAAGAATATGTCGCCACCATGTGTGACTACTAAAAAAAATTTGACGCATTTTCTTGTGTACTGACCTCTGCCAAAATGTGGTAGGTGCAACAGACATGAAATTCTTGTCTTCTCCAACCCTGTTGCCCATTGGAGTGGCTGATCAATCGGTTCCCCAACTGGATTTTTTCCCACAGTCTTCATGTATGTCCTCTTTGCAAATTTCAGAAACTTGTCTGCATCTGCTACATCGTGGTTTGAATATTTTATCTTCTCGATCTTCCCTAACAAGCCTGATTCCACTCGTATCCCATCTGGTATACGCGGTAGAACGGTTATTGCGACAGGTTGCTTGCGAGGTGACCTAGGTACTTGTTGTTTGTATTTCTTCGGCGGTGGTGGTTGGCTCGAAGTTATAGTGACTATTGTTTGTTCTTCAAAATACCCTTCTGGCGAACCTGTGACCTCCTCTACTATTCCTTTCAGTGGATGATCTGACATAGTGGTTTGAGACTCATCTGGCTCGATTGTTTCTTCCTAATTCATCGTCATTCCATTGAATTTCATATATTCTTTGGTGTTCTCATGTTGCACCTCCTTCAGGGTTTCTGCATCCTGGTTCTACTGCTCCTGTACCTCTGTCAGTCTATCTATATATGTGTCCTCTAGTGTTGGATGTTGGGTTTTTTCCACTACAAGTGTGGGGTTCACTGGTGTTGTGTTTGGGGATGGGGTTTCATTGAAATTGATGACATCCGACAACTGTTGTTCGCCTTCTTCCAACTGTTCATGTGACCAGGTTTTAACTCTAGCTTGTGTAGTACTCTGGCTTGCTTCCATTTTCTTTGGTGGTTCCATGGTGGTGAATTTAAAACGTTTGTTGAGTTTGAATGATCTCTGTGACCTCTGTAAACTCTGCTCTACGATCCTTGACCTATATTGCTCTCTGTTTGCTCTCTTTTTGCAAATAAAGTCTTTCTTCCCGCATCCATGTGTTCTATGGGCATCCCATGAAGCTTATTGAGGATGCTTCCTTAATTGTGGGTTCAATTCACCTCTCATTCTTTCATACTTTCCATTACTTTTCCTTTTCGTCTCAAGTTAGCACGATTAATGTGGCATCCCATCGATCCTTTCCATCATTTAATTCCGCCTAAATCCATCTTTTCATACTGATTTTTGCATCTTTCCATTTCTCGCTTGTTTCACTTTTTACCTAGTCGTTTTCCTTATCGTCACCAAGTTTGTGTTCCTAACTATGCATTCCCTTTCTTATTTCGGCACACTGCACCTCTGTTTTTTTTTTTTTTCACTGCACAGTGGGTGGTTGACTGTCCTTGTACATATTCAGTCAGCTCCCATTGATTATTCCTCTATGTTTTGTGCCTAATAAATATCTCAACTGTACAACTCCTCCATATATGACATATTTTACTTCATACAGTCCTAGCTAGTTCATTTTGAGCTTTCCTGGGTGCCAAAATGATTTGTTGTCATACATCAATACTAGGTCTCCCTCCTTGATAGTTTTCTTGTTTTTGTGTCTATCATGCCAAGATTTGTCTCTTGATTTCTGATCTTGTTGGTGGAATCCTGCTAGGATCCGATCTTCCTCCATGGTCATTAACTAATTTAGTCTCTCTTGTACTACACCTCGTTCTATTAGATGTGTGATTACTGCTATGCATAATATTGGTACTAAGAATTCTAATGGAACCACTGCTTCTTGGTGTTGGAACAAGGATAGACCCAGGGTTCAATGCTCAAGAGCGCACCAAAAAATCCCTAACTACCGGCACTTTCGGCAACACCTACAAAGCAAATGAAGTCTCACATGAGGTAGAGGCAGGGGTGGTTGCAAGACTCAGGTGTCTGCAACCTTAGCTGGGACACAGATCTGTGATTATATTTTTTACAGGGAACTTAACATAGATCATTCATTAGTATTTAACCCTTATTATACTTCGCAGACAACACAGAGCTTCACGGAAAATACTCATATTTAAAGTGTTTCAACACTTAACCATAGTAACCTAGATCATATCCAGTAGATTAGCACTAAGCATCCTCATACACATCAAATCTAACAATAATATATATCTAAGAACCACAGAGCATAAGTGGATATATCAAAGCACATAGCATAAACAAAGATAAACACATTGAAGCATAACACACAGATTTACGTGGTTCACCCCCCCCCTAGGGCTATGTCCACAAGATATTCTTATTTATTATCGTCTTCAAGTTGTTACAAGCACAAAGCCTCCAAAACCCTTCTTCACATAGGAAAGAAGATTTGCACAACTCGCTAGATCCTTCTTCCTTGCGTTACAACACTTAGATTTCTATATCAAACACACAGTAACTTGCACTTAGCCTTGTAAGCCTTACACATATCACACATAACACTTATTCGATGTCACATAGATGCACTACCAATTGCACTAATAAATCACATCTACTCCTTCTTACATCTTCTATCCTTCTATTTATACATTACAAAAGTGGGCCTAAGCACGGGTAAGCCCACGGGCCGACATCCCTTTCCCATTACATTAACCCAAAACCCTAAAAGGGGCCCAAAAGTGGACCGAGATCTCGTGATCTGGAGCTCCATCTTTGATAGGCTATCAAAGTCCCAAAAATGGTCAAATATGACCAAGTGTTCCTCAAAACTTAGTCAAGGCTCAACAGGCCCCCAACACTCAATTGTGACTCGTCCTGAGTCACTCAGGCTTGACCAATTCTGCTTTGAATTCCTCGAGTTTGGATCGAGCTACTTCGACCTATCACATTGCTACTACCTCTTGCTCGGTGAACTCCTGGATGAGTTCCTCATTCACCAACCCTTGTAGGTGTTGTTCTAATGTATTCACAACCTATTCTAGTTCTACTCCTTGGCTTTCAACTTTAGTGAACAATTGGCATGCCTTTTCTTGCACTGGTTGAAATCGTTGAGAGACTTCATTTACTTTACTCTGAAGCATGTGAATCTATTGTTGGGTTGTGAATTTATCTGGAAACCTCTTTATTCTCTCTACGGATGATAGGCCCTTCAGCTTCACCTGTAGCTTTTCGGTGTCGTACTTTGCCTCTTGGAGCTGCGACTCCAATTTATACAATTTTGGGTTCTCGATTAGGTTCTCGCATATCTGCACACTTATTCTACTTAACTGTTTGCATTCCTCAGTGAGTGATTTAATCCTTTCTACAATGATCTGTGCAGTTATTTCTCACTGGTCATGCACTTCTTGTGGGGTCTGTGGTATGGTCTGAAGCTCTAAGTCCACGACTCTTTATTGAAGTTGTTGAATAACTTCAGAAATCATCATCACTTGGCATTCTATAGGGTCCTCTACCTTCTATTCTAAGCCGGTCATAGAGTGAAATGATTTGTTGACTACTTCTTCAATCCCAATCTTCTTCGTGAGCAACTTCTCTTTCTCTTTTTGGATCTTCGCTCTGTCTTCTTCAAATTTTTATTGGAGAGTGTCCTTCTCTTATTGCGCAACTTGACATTACTCGATGATTTCCTGTTGTGCTTGCTTTAAGGCCTGGGTGGCCTGCATTGTTTCTTTCCGTGCCTTTCGAAGGCATACTTCGACTGTGTCAACAATCTTGCAGAGTTGAACTGGTTAATTTTCTTCTTCTGTTGTTCCTTCTTGTAGGGGCACATAGGAGACTGTGTAGCTAGATTGGAGATCTTGTTGTACTCCGTGGAGCTCGATCTTGATTCTATTGTACATTGTCTCTTTCTTAGCTTCATGCTTTTCTGTTATCTCTTCTATGTCTTCGTTCATAGATACGATGAGAAATTTGAAGTCATATGGAGTGAGTGTGGTCTTCATCTTAGTCACAGGTGCTTTTGATTTCTTCTGAGAGGAAGGTTCTAGAGGTGAACCCTTCCTTTTCTTTATGATATCTACTTTGTCTCCTGGCCTCTATTCAACTTCCTCTAAGTCTTTGCCATTATCTCCTTGCTCTAGTGTAATGGATGTGGTTCTTACAGATCTGTTTTCTACATCTTGGATTTCCTCATCCTTCTTTCTCTTCTTTGTTTTCTCTGTCTTACTGGGCCCAGGTGCATTCTGTGCAGCTTCTCAGCTGTCAATTTCAAACACTTTTGTGGGGTCTGCTGGAATAAGGAGTTCCACTGACCATTCCTTAATGATTTCCTCTAGGTCTTCTTCTGTCATCTTATAATAAGACTGAATATATTCCTTGTTATCATCATCACGTGTTGTAATATATATAAAATGGCAGTCTACACTGAACTTTATCAAAGGTCAGAACCTGTATAAAGTATTCAGGGTCATGCGAGGCTCAGACAGGATGGAAATCTTCAACCGGGTGTAGTAGGTATGAAATATGGCATTGGATTTCCATTGCTTGTTCATGTCATTCAAGTACCACAGTGTACTGAACTTCTCAGCCAGTGGTTCAAAGGGGTCAATGTCAGGGAAGGTTTCACCTTCCGGTAGCTCCCATGCAATGAAAGCTATAAGTATCAAGAGCCAGATAAAATGAAATTCATGCCCCTGATCCTGGGATTCTCTACAATCAATCTCTAGTTGATTCAGATGGTACTTCACCCAGTTCATCTGTAGTCCCTCTGTGCACTTCCCTGCAAGGTCGACTACAAAGTCAGATACTTGCATGGGTCGATTCTTGCATACCAACTTCCCTGTGATCAATTGAAAAGCGAGGCGCATTGTGCCACTTTTAATAGAAGCTACCTTGTAGCCTCGCATGCCTTTCTCAACATCACCATAGGCTTCTTTGATATTCTGAGCAAGATCACAATCTGTGGTCTTTCCAAGATAGTAATCATGGGGATTAGGGCCCTATGTGCTAAGCCTGGTGATCCGGTTGATCAGTGTTGGGTCAACTTTTATGCGATGCTTCAACCATAAGTATTCTCCATGGTAACTTGCCAGCAAAAAATTCACACAAGAATTCACCTCCTGGTGTCTATCAAAGTGTAGTATATTCATAACGTTGAGTAGAGTAGACTGCGCAAGGTTCATCGTCCATTGCTGAGGGACGATCTTGGAATTCTTTCCCTTGGTTTTGGTTAGGTACTTGTATGGGGCAAGTATGTTGTAAACTTTACGATCCCCTAGTTTAAATTCACTAAACTTCAATGCTGTGATATTGTCATGATTTGCGTGGATTGAGCGTACTCTTTTCAGTAGGTACATAGTGACTAGAGTGTACTCAAGGTCTCTAGGCACACTATCTCTATTGATCACACCGTTCAAAGGTGGTATGTAAGTAGGTAAGATGGATGGAACCAACTTCGCGTTGGCCATATCATCTTTATGTTTGGTTCTTATTTCTACGCTGTCTTGGGATGTTCTTTCTCGAGCAGTCGATGGGGAGGCTTGCGCAACGCTCATTGATGATACCTGTAAACCTATAGACAATCCTCACTCTGACATGAATCTTTCGACTCTGAGGCTAGAGAGTACCTCACTTATAGATTTTTTAGTTGCGCTAAATTTATTGGACATATATGCTCCAGATGAATAGCTCAAGTTCTCCAAGTAATGTAGGTACTGTATTAGGGTAGAGAGTGAAGGCAGAGTAATCATTGTTCACAATTCAGGTAGTCTGCAGACTCAAATTCATGATTAGCAAAAGTTTCTTCTATGCATGGCATGATGGATTAAGTAAGTAAATTTGTAACAGATCATTTGCAACTGATATGGGGATTCCTTAACTATGTTTATGTCCGTTATGGTGTGGTGTAATGGTCTGTTAAAGAGCCATCAATTCTTTTGGATCCGTTCAGAGTGGGAGTCGAACGGATATATCGGCCTCCAATGGCTATATTTCTTTGCCATGGCAAAGTGACCCATGTCATTGTTCTGATATCCCGACGAATCTCTAATTGGAAAGTTTATTTCAGAGAGGTTCCCTCTGGAACCCTCTATAGCCTATTGATATGAGCTCATCTTTCTATCCTTCTTCCCCGTGAGCTTCATCTCGGTAGTTCTTTTCTCATTCTGATTCTTATTTTCCTTGGGCATAGTCACTTTGTGTTGCTGAGGTTATTTCCCAAGACTCAGGAGAACTACTTCATTTATATCTGGTACAGATACTTCAATATTCGGTGAGTCCCCTAATTTTTTGACATCCGAGCTTCTAGTGTCAAATAGATTTGATTTATTCTCTTGTTCCTTAATCAACTACGTGATCCTTCTGGTCATGAAATCTTTTATCTCTTGTCTCTGTTGTTTTAATACCTTTTCTTCTTCCTTCTTTATGGCTTGATCTCTCTCAATACAAGGTTTTCGAAGTAAGATAGTGAATGGGTCGCCGTCCTCAATAAATTTGATAATCTCAAAATCTTCTTCCTTCGAAATTCCATTGACTATCATAGGTATCTGAGTGATTTTTCCACATAACATCATTAGTTTTCCTCTGAATAGTCCTATTCCTTGTAGTGAAGGAATCATGGCCAGATTCCCTATAGCTTCCCAATTTCTTTCTGGCATAATGTTCACTTGTGTTTCTTCATCAAGAATACAGTCAATGTTGAAGTCCCCTAGTCTTTCTTCGACTTGTTCCTTTTCTTTGAAGATCTATGGTAATCGAACATATTTATGTTCCTTCAAGATTTCTTTCATCTGTATTAATCCTTTCTCTAATTCTTTCTGGGATTCTTCTATTTCTGGGGTTGTCCTAGGGTTTTCTTCATGCAGATTCATTATTTCAAGCTTAGCAACCATTCTAGGGCAATACAATACTTCATGGTCCAAATATTTGCAACAAAGACAACTGGGCTTTCCACTAGGGCATTCCTTAGCTAGATGGCCTAGTTTTGTGCAACTGTAACATAGGGTCAATCCTCTCTTTCTCTTAAATGATCCCCAACTTCTTCTGAACTGTGCACCAGGATCATGGTAGCTAGCCTACAAAAAATTCTTTCTAGGATCCTGCATCCATTTGTCAATCCAAAAATTATTTCCATGGATAGGTATAACATATATATCATTATTCTTATCATATCTATTCATATCAAACTTTCTTTCATCTATTAATGCCCTAGGTTTTAAGCTAGGACCAAATCTATCAAGCATACCTAGATCCATGCTCTAGAAACAAAAAATTTCACTTATCTTACTTCTACAGAGCACAAAGCTTCTAGATCTAAGAAATTTTAACTATTCTTACCTCTATTAGAGCACGAGGCTTACAAATCTTACCTATTTTCTACAGATCTGACACCTTTCTTTCATAAATTCCCACTTTTACTTTTCTTAGAGCACAAAGCGTTTAGATATCATGTCTTTTCTTCATATATGATCTTCCTTTCTTCATATCTAACCTTATTCCTATCACAAATATTCACAGGTCGAGTAAAATGTTGCGCACTAGGGCAACAAATCTACGCACATTGCTTTCTTTTGCACAAAGTTTCTTCTTCCTTAGTTCCCAACAATCATATTTTTAGGTCCCGACATCAAAACCATTTGTTGGCACAGGGGTAGACCCATGGTTCAATGCTCAAGAGTGCACCAACAAATCCCTAACTACCATCCCTTTCCACAACACCTTTGAAGTCAATGAAGTCTCACCCGAGGTAGAGGCAGGGGTGGTTGCAAGACTCAGGTGTCTAGAACCTTAGCTCGGACACATATCTGTGATTATATATTTTACAGGGCACTTAGATTAGATCATTCATCCGTATTTAACCCTTATTATACTTCGCAGACAACACAGAGCTTCACAATGAATACTTAGATTTACAGTATTTCAGCACTTAACCATAGCAACCCAGATCATATCCAGTAGATCAACACTAAGCATCCTCATACACATCAGATCTAACAATCATATATATCTAAGAAGCACAGAGCATAAGTGGATATATCAAAGCATGTAACATAAGAAAAGATAAACACATTGAAGCATAACACACAGATTTACATGGTTCACCCCCCCTAGGGCTACGTCCACAAGATCTTCTTATTTATTATCATCTTCAAGTTGTTACAAGCACAAAGCCTCCAAAACCCTTCTTCTCATAGGAAGAAAGATAGATCCTTCTTCCTTGCATTACAACACTTATATTTCTATATCAACCACACAGTAAATTGCACTTAGCCATGCAAGCCTTACACAGTTCGCACAGAGAACTTATTCGACATCCCATAGATGCACTACCAATTGCACTAAGAAATCACATCTACTCCTTCTTAAATTGCCTATCCCTCTATTTATACATTACAAAAGTGGGCCTAAGCATGGACAATCCCACAGGCCAACATCCCTTTCCCATTAAATTAACCCAAAACCCTAAAAGGGGACCAAAAGTGGACCAAGATCCCATGGTTTGGCACTCCATATTAGACAAGCTGTCGAAGTCCCCAAAATGGTCAAATATGACCAAGTGTTCCTAAAAGCTTGATCAAGGGCCAACACTTGGCCATAGACCAATTTAAATGGCATGTGTCCTGTCAAATTTTTGGATGTAGTCGTGTAGGCCCATAATACTATTGGTACTTTGAGGTCCCAGTCATCCCTGTTGACGTTACAGATCTTTGTCATCACATTCTCCAAGATTTTGTTAAATGATGCCACTATGCCATTTCCCTGTGGGTGATATGGTGTGCTCTTCTGATGTTGGACTTGAAATTATTCAGTCATAGAATTTATAGTGTTGTTGATGAAGTGCGTGCCTTGGTTGCTCATCAAAACTCTCGGGAATCCAAATCTAGTGATCACTTGTTTGAATAAGGAGTGTTTTTTTTTCTTCTACACTGCAATCTTTCACTCATGCATCTTCCTCCCATCTTGTTAGGTACTCTGTCGCAGTGATAATGTACCTAGATCCTATTCTTTTTGTTGGTGGGTTTATTGGTCCCACAAACTCTATTTCCCACTTATCGAATGCCTGCAATGTAACTTTTGGTCGTAATGGAATCTTGTCCCTTCTGTTGGGTTTACCTACCCTTTGATAAACATCTCATCTCACAGTACTCCTTCGAGTCTCAGTGAATGGTCGACAACCATAGTCCTGCACGCAATACCTTCTGTGTGCTAGCTTTTCCTGCATAATGCCTTCCTGCTATTCCCTCGTTGGCTTCTGCTAAGACTCTTTGTCTTTCATGCTCTAACACGTACCTTCATAAGAGGCTATATGTGTCCATTTTGTATAAATATCTTGTGATCAATTGATAGTATGCAACGTGGACTACCATGTTTTTATTTTACATGATGTTTTATTCTTGTGGCACAATACCTGTGCTTAAGTACTGAATAATATTTGCAAAGTAATCATCAATGATCTGGACTGAAAATAGTTGTGCATCCATAAATTTTTCTTCTAAATTCATAGGTTCTTCTCCATTCCTGACCCTTGACAGGTGGTCAGGTCCTGCATTCCTTTTTATTGGATTGATGATTACTTCAAAGTCAAATTCTTGAAACAATAGTAACCATTGACAGATTCGCCTCCCCAACATTGGCTTGTTGACTAGGTATTTTATGGCTGAGTGATATTTGAACATCTTAAAGTGTTTTCCCAATAAGTAATGTCTGAATTTTTGCAGTACATAGACCATAGCTAGGCATTCCCTTTCTATAGTATTATAGTTTTTCTCTGATTCTGATAGTTTCATGCTCGCAAATGCTATCAGGTGATCCAAGTCTCCCACTCTTGGCTGTGCCAAGATAGCTCCAAGTGCTATGGATGATGAATCTACATGCACATGGAATGTCTTCTCCCAGTCTGGAAATACTAATATTAGTGCGGTGACCATCGTTTCCTTTAGGGTATCTAGACCATGTTGACACTCGTCATTCCATCGAAACTTTGTATCCTTTATTAACAACTTTTCCATTGGTGTAGTAATATACATATACCCTTTAATAAATTCCTTGTAGTATCATGTGTGTCACAATGTCTCCCTTATCTGACGGACTATTTTTGGTGGTGGTAAGTTAACAATTACTACAATCTTTGCAGGATCTACTAATAAGCCTTGTTTGCATACTATGTGGCCCAATAGTATCCCGAATGGTGTTTCGAATATGCATTTATTTATGTTCACTGATATCTTCCACTTCCTACATATTTCTAGCATCAATCGTAAGACTTCTACATGGTCTTTCAACAAACTGTAGACTTTCCAATCATCCAAGTATACTTCGAGAAACTAGTGGATGAATTCCTTAAATGCTACGATGACTACTCTAGAAAATATTGCTAGTGCATTCTTCAGTCCAAACGACATCACTGTGTATTGGCAGGATCCCCATTCTATCGCAAATGTGATCTTGTACCTATCTTCATGTGCTATCTTGATCTGATGGTAGCTTGAGAATCCATCAGTGAATGAGTAGGCTTCATGTCCACCTACGTTCTCTAACACTTCATCCATGAATGGTGTAGGGAATGGATCATGTAGGCATGCATCGTTCAACTTCCTCAAGTCAACACATATCCTTATTCCTTCTTGTTTTTTGTTCTACACTACCATTGGGATTATCCATTATGATTCTTCGATCGGTTCTATGATTCTGGCTTCGAGCATCCTATCAATCTCATCTTTGATATTCTACTTATATATTGGATTTAGTTTGTGTGGTCACTTTCTGATCGATCACACTTCAGGTCTGAGTGGTATCTTTATTTCTTCTTTCTCTCCGGCTATACCCTTCATCTTTGTAAATGTAGTGGGAAAGAATTCGTTGTACTCAGGAAATAACTCTATTATTCTTTCCACTCTTTGTTCATCCCAGTAATCTCCAATGTTAGCCAGTTTTGGATTCTCGACTATCCCAATGTTGACTTTCTTTACCTTGATCGACATAGAAATAATTATTGATTCTATAGGTGGTCCTTCCACTTCTCTTTCTCCTTCTGCTTCTTCGATCCAAATATTGCGCAGATCGTCTTCATCTAGTGCTTCCTCTTTCACATGGTAACATGAAAACAATTCCTAAAATGTCTATTTGTTCCATTATTGTTCCTATGTTATGTGTTCGACTCATGGTTCTTTTATGAATATCACACCGCTTATATGTTTCAAATCTGCATCTATATTGAGGTTCTCATGTTTGAATGAGAAAGTGACTGTAAAATTATATTGCAATGTCGTCCAGGTCACAGTTCCCTTACGCAATTCCTGATCTATATACCAGCTCGCTGGTATGCCCTCTAAGGTGTGTATAAAATGATGAGGCCATTCCTCTGGGGGTGTCAATTTCCATAGTGTTCTTCATTTCTCCAAGTGTTCTACTGGTGCCCCCAATCCATCGTACCTATGTTGCTTGTTGTTTGTCTGTTCTGTGCCAAACCTTATGCACAATAACCTCTTACATTGGTACCACTATGTGATTGTCTCTTTATGTGCACCCCGCCATCTTGCAGGTGTGGCCTTGAGTGCTATATCAAGGATAAGAATATCTAGTTCTCCAAGACTTTGTCTTCATACTGTGTCAATAATGTTTCCAAATCATTTATTCTATGAAAACTAGTTGGTTCCCTTATTTATGTGCCTACCCATCTTACTGTGTAGTCTATTCATGCACATATTCTCATGGAAACTTCGTGTAGCCTTTGTTTCCAGTTTTCTAGACCGATATATGAGTCTGTTGCACATGAAGTAATGCTCTTCCAACTGAGTATCCCATTTGTAGTTGGGTTTACATAATCCTCATCATGCGTAGTTGTTCTGTACAACTGGTTGATTTCCTCTGGGTCTAAGAAAGTAAGTTCTACAAACCATTCCCCTTCTGATGGGTCTAATGGTGCGATGACCCTGTATTCTCCTAACTCAAATGTCATTTTCCTGGTCTTCATGTTGATTATGGCTTGGTTGTCAAATTCCCAATCCAGACCAAGCAACACTAGGTGTTGTGCCATCCACTATTTCAATGACTTCAAAATCTACTTTAGTGCGCACTCCATCTAGGTTTACTGTCACTCCTTTAAGTCTTTGGATTGGTATAACTCTGTGTTGGTTTGCTAGTTTCAGTTGGATAGGTGAGTATCCTAGTGTGGGATCTCCCATGCATTTCCATGTCTTCCTTCGTAATACATTGACTTCTGATCCTAGATCTAGTATGATGTCTCCCATGTTGAAGTCTCCAATGTTTTCATTTAGTCTGAACTCCCTACTTGTTCTTCTCCTGCTATGTAGGTGATTGACTGTCTTTTGTTCTAGTTTTCCTTCCGTCTCTACACTACATTTTTCTAATATGTTTTTCAATATTTTAATAGATGATGGATCATTTAATACTTTTATGCATGATTGAAAAAAGTGTTTGATTGTACTTACTTGTACCATGGGTTGCATTTCGTTGGTATGATCGAATAATGGAGGCATATCATATTCTAGTGTTCCCTTGTTTCGTTTCTTAGTTGAAGTCGACGCCATGTCTTCTTTCTGAAATTATTATGTTGCTTTCTTAAATACCTCCCTCTCCTTCTGGACATCAAATTGCTTCCCTGGTTCTACATTCTTCTTCACCCATTGGTTTTGTGTTGGTTCTTGTTGGACTGCGTCGTTTTCTATTTTATCTCCTCCATGGGTAAATATGTTGATGCTCCTTCCTTCATCCCTTGCTTCGACTGAGATCCATTGAATATTTTTTTTGTTCTAATTCCTCTTTTCTTGGATCTTTAGTAAAAGTGTCAGACATTCCTCTATATCATGGTCCGATGCGCAACAATACATACAAGTTGTTGGTGGAAGCAAACATTATCTTGCATAATGTCCCAGTTTTTGGCAATTGTGGCATACCACTGGTCCTCAACCTCATCCAAAACCTCCTCGTGCTCGTCCTCCACCTCTATAGCCTACTTGATCTCCCCTTGAACTGTTATACTGAGGTTCCTGATTATACTGTGCGATATTGTACTGAGGTTGTGTTGTGTTGTACTGTGGTTGTGCTTTGTTATATGGTTGTTGCACAATATTATACTGCTACTCTGTAATGTTGTATGGAGCTGGAACTTGATTGAATTGTGGTGTGTTTTGCCCAGTCATAATTTCTTCCTGCACTCTATATGCATTTGATGTCCTTTCTCACATCAACTCTATAGTTCTACAATCCTTGTCGTCGTGGCCCACTGACTTGCAAAATTTGCAATATGATCTCTTTGGGATTGTCTGGTATTTTTGCATCATCATGCAACGATATGGATTGTGACCCAGTTTCTTGCATATTTCGCACCATAATACTCTTGTTGGTAATGGACTTGGAATTCTTGCTACCGTATATTGTGCGAATGTTGGACATTCATTCTTGCAGTGTCCTTTCATCTTGCAAGTGGTACACAAAACAACTTGTCGTTTATCCTTATTCTTATTCTGGTTGAATTGAAACATTAAGTTCTTCAAATCCTTCTTTAGTTCCTCAATAGTTGGGTCCATTTGCTGGTACTTGGTTTCTTCCAGTTGCAGCAAATGGACCCAATGCCTATGTCTTAAATTTCTATTGTCGCAATGGGTTTTTTAAGTGCAGGAGCAATTAGTTGAAAAATAGGTTTCGATGCTTCATATCGGTCATGAGTTATTTTAACTTTCCCTTCGGTCGCTTGAATCTATGATAAATCTACCATACAGATTCTCCTAGTTTCAGTCTAATTTTGATCATCTCATTCATGTACTGATCTTTTGAACTCGGCCTCTGGAACTCATTTATCAATAACTTATTAATTTTTGTAATTGTTATGGTTGTCCCTGTTAGATTATTTGTAGCTAAACTCATATACCAATACAGTGCACGATCCCTTAGTGTAATTGCTAGCTGTGCCAATTTAGTGTCTTCGTACATGATCTGTTTTTGTTCCCAAATATTCTCACAGATTAACAAATGTTTTTCTTGGTCCTTTAAGGATTCTCCTTTAAATTATGGTAACCCGATAGTGGGATTATGTCTTGCCATTCTGAACATTGAAATACTCCCTTCGTGTGGTGTAGATACCTGACTAGTGCTGCCTGAATTGGCCCCTCCAGTTGTTTTTCCTTGTGTAGATGTACTTCCTGATGTTTGAATACTTCTGAACTTAGGTTTTCTAAATGGTGGTGTTCTCTTTGGTGTATTAGTCACACATGGGTTTATGGGTTCCACACTGACATTAATATGGATAGGATTACTTCCTTCTCTTTCCACTTTTGGACCTTTAGTCTTCCTCTCATATGTTGTGCGCAGGATTTACTCAATCTACTCCATAGACCAAAGATCCTCTACCTCTTCCCCATCACTCACCAAGCCTTCACTCGCGGCTACGACTCTCTTCTTGGTATTCACCTTGTATTGGTAGGGTACTCCGCTATGTGTCTTTTCAGTTGTCAACATGATCCGCTTGATCTGGTCATCATCCATCATGATTGGGTCCAAGTGTTCCTCCTTCTTTCCCTTATCCTTTCCTCCTTCCATTTCTCCTCTTTTTGTCAGTGCTTCCCCTCTTCCCCATGCAAGAAGGGAATTTTAGCTATCTGACTCCATTTTCATTACCACTTTGTTATATAACAATATTTTAATATAAGTATATAGTGATCGAATGCACATTCCTTGAGTTCCACGTAGAAATTCTTGCTCCATTGTGTTGTACGACTTCATTGTGTCTACTGCAAACTCTGTTATAAAGCCTTCCACAACACTATCAAGCCAAAAATATATTGTGCAGGTGAATTTGTTGTTCACCTACTGTAACTGTTCAATCTGTATTAGGGTCCACTCTAACTGTCGAATCTGATTCATTGCGTGGTTATCTTTCAACCTTAGTATCCACTCCTACAATAAGTGTGGAAAATCACAGAAAAAGACTTCATGTAAATCAATAAACATGTATTTCTCAAGATATTTTTGGGGTCTTATTCTAGGGTTTTGGTTGTCTTTCTGTGCAAACTCCAACTCTTTGGTTCTTATCTAAGATTGGATATCTACTTTTGTGGGATTCCACGGTCTCAACATCCCCTTTTAGTATCTCATTGCTTTCTTCCCTAATATTTTCTTGATCTACCTCTGACATATCTTCAACTTATCTCAGCTACACAACCCTCTAATGTTCCTACCAACGACAACAAAACCATTTGTTGGTTACTATTCTATTATGTCTAATTTTTTATTGACCCAGGGTTCATGTCTGTTTGGGTTTCCAACAAAGCCTCTAAAACTATCGGCCCTCCTGGTAAGCTAGAAGGAAACGTAGTGCACAGAGTGCATGACACAGTCTCACCTGAGATATCTTTAATGGGTGGTTGGAAGAATCATGTGTTTACAACCTAGAATTGAGTGTGAGATATGAGAACTATATATTGATCTACTATTATAACTTATAACCATAATATAACGTCATTTGCGAATAATTAAGAAATATAATAACTCATTCATTAATCATAATAATAACTACCAAAGACAATAAATATATGTATGCATTCATCACATAACATAGATGTTACCATGGCTCAACCCCTCCTGGGCTACGTCCATAAATATTTGGCTCTCAACTCATTTATTATAGTCTCTCTGGTACTACAACATTGTGCGCTTTACAATTCTCCTCAGTCGGGTAAGATCTATATGAGGAAGACTAGATCACACCAAGATCCTCAGCCTGTGATCTAACCCTCAATATATACCCTTCCTTGACCTCTCTATCTCAACAAATTACAAAAATAGGTCATACAACAAAACATTCCATATTATCTCACTACAATACTGAATAGCCTCTCTGATGAAAAAAAATTGAACCAAACATAAGTATATATTAGAACCTCTTATGATACCTAAGTATCTATATTTATACATTTTTGGATCTTCAGCTATTACAATACATTAAAAAAAACCTAACCGTAGCACTGTTAGGTCTTCCCTTCATGCATGCGTGTTGTTCTTCCTTCCATCTGTCACTTTTCTTGTGCATGTTTTATTTCCCAAAATCTCCCTACTTTTCCACTTTTCCCTACGTCCAACACTCTCAGTATCCACATTTTCACTCCAAATCCTTTCATCATGAAGCTTGTCTTCCCTGTACTTTGTTTAGGATTCGATCCTCCTTTCTTAGGTAGGGGTAGTCCACTTATAGAAATTTCAAATTCATAAGAAAGAGAGCTCGTCCCATCATTTGGTCTACTAACACATGGAATGATATATTTACATTGGTAAGTATACCCCTGTCCGATTATATTGTCTCTAATAAGGCAGGGATCACCTACTCAACCTGTACATTTGGGTGATGGCTCCTTTAGCCCTGTACCACGATAAGTAAGGTCACACTTAAGAGGGATTAAACCCGTACGAAAACAATTCGTTTCCCGCTCCTTAATAGCTACTGTACATAGTGGTGGCTGCTACAGAAAGACCTGTACTACATTTATTAGATAAATCTTGAGCTACTATACTTGGACGCTAGCATAGATAAAGTAATGTTCCCTAAAGAAGGAGAGTTACCATATGAGCAAGAAGGAGTTCCAGTATTCTCACTGAGACCCTGAACTCATCCTAGTTGTGGCACAAGTTGGTCCAGTATTCTCACTGTGAACCTGAACTCGTCTTAGTTCTTGCGCTTGTTCCTATACGCTAGCTGGGCTGGTCTCCTAAGAATTGGGCCGGTAAGCTTTTAACGAACCTGACCTACAAGAAATTGGTCGGTTAGATAGAATCTGTACAAGTAAGTAACCTATACTTACGATCTTTCCCGTGAAACATACCTCGCTAGCTGAGTTGGTCAATACTGCGACTCTCGCTAGCTCATTGTTGGAATAATAAGAATTCACCCTCGTCCTAGTTGAGTCTTTATTGATCCCTCATGATGTCATTAGGCTATCATCCTGTGCTAGCTCTTGGGCTTGAAGCTGCAAGCTTGAAACCTGGAAGAGTCATTCTTGGGATTGAAGTTGCAAGCTTGAAACCTGGACCAGTCATACCTGAACCTCATGAAACAGTGTCTCATTTGAACTGAACCCCGTGAACCAAAGGACAAAGGACAAGGGAAAAGGAAAGGAAGGAAAGAAATAAGAAGAATAAGAGTAAGAGGTCAATAAATTTGATGGATCTGATCTTATAGGTTGGGTCACTCAAATGGCGCATTATTTTTCTCTGCATGGTATTACTGACGAGTTGGCCAAACTTCACTATGTTGTCCTCTATCTAGATCTTGAACGCTGGAAATGGTGGAAATGGTGTAAAAATTCACATTAGGGGTATATTTCCTAGACCCACTTTGTTGTTGAGCTCTATTCCTGCTTTGATACTGATACTCACTATCTAGTTCATTTGACCAAGTTGAAACAATCAGGCATAGTGGAAGTCTTCATCACTGCTTTTGAGGATTTGGCCTTTCAAATAGAGGGAATGTCATATGCATTCTTCCATGAATGCTTTATCAATGGTCTCAAGGATGAAATCCTATCCTAGGTTCTCATGGCCCTAACTCCCACTTGGTTGGAAGCTAATCAATGTGTTAAAGATGCCTAACAAGTTGTTTTTTCCAAGAAAGAAAAACCCTTTTGTTCCTCACCCTCGACCTGTTAATCCTAACCCCTCTATTACTCCACTCAAGTTCCAAAAACTAACTAGGGATTAAATGGATCAACGCCAATTAAAGGGTCTTTTCTATAATTATGACGAAAAATATTTTTCGGGGCACAAGTGTAAGGAACACAAACTATTTATGGCCATCTCAGAAGATGTTCCTGAAGAGGACGTGATAGTTCCCCTTGTTGAAGAACTCTCCCTTCCCGATGCCACCAAAGAGCCTACTAACCCACCTAAAGTTGAACCACTTATTTCCTTGCATTCCCTCACTGGATTCTCAGCCCCCCAAATTCTCAAGCTCATCGGCTACATTAAGCATATGAAGATCATCATCCTTGTTGATAGTGGTAGCACCCACAATTTTATTCATCATCGCATTGCCTAGGAAACCAATTTCTATATTTGTGATGTCAATAATTTTCAAATCATGATATCCAATGGTGGGTCCATGAAATGTGGTGGGCGATGTGAAAATGTTTGTCTTCAAATTGGACATTACCATCTGAAATATCATATATTTTCCATTGACATGAGAGGTTGTGACATTGTGATATGTGTTGAATGGTTACATACTTTGGGTCCCATTGTTATGGATTTTAAGGAATTAGCCATGCAATTCCAACAGGAAGGAAAAAAGGATCAATTCTAAGGTCTCACAGCTATTTCTCCTGAGATAATTAGTTCCCATTGTATGGAAAATATCCTCAATAAATTCCACTCTGGTATCATTTCTCAACTCCATTCTATTCATTTTTTTGAGACACCCTTTGTGCATCTTGACCTCCAAGTTATCCTTTCCAAACATCAAGTTGTTTTTTCCACCCCTTAGGGCCTTCCTCCTTCTCGTAGTGCTCATGATCATTCCATTCCCCTTGTTCAAGACAGTCTTCCTCCCAATGTTCTCCCTTATCGCCACCCCTTTGCCCAAAATAATGAAATTGAGAAAATAGTGCAGGAATTGCTCCAAGAGGGTGTTATCTGCCCTAGTACCAATCCTTATTCTTCCCCAGTGGTCATGGTACTTAAGAAAGAAGGTACTTGGTGCATGTGTCCCGAATTTCGTGCCCTCAATAATCTCACCATCAAGGACAAGTTCCCCATTTCTTTCATTGATGATCTCTTGGATGAGTTGAGTGGTGCTCAGTACTTCACTAAACTTGATATGCATTCTGGCTACCACCAAATACGCATGCAAGAAGATGACATACCCAAGACTACCTTTCGAAGTCACGAGGGTTACCAAGAGTTTTTTGTCATGCCCTTTGGCTTGTTTAATTCCCCCTCCACCTTCCAAAGCCTCATGAATCATGTCTTTCGTCCTTTTCTCTATCATTTTGTCTTATTTTTCTTTGATGATATTCTCATCTATAGTAAAAATTTGCAATATCATATTTACCATGTGGATCAAATTCTCCATCTACTCTCATAGCACCAACTTTTCATCAAACAATCTAAATGTTCTTTTGGCACCTCGAAAGTTGAGTACTTGTGTCACATTGTTGGCAAGGTCGGTGTCAGGGTGGATCCTAAAAATATTGAAGCTATGAAAGATTTGCCTCACCCAAAGACTCTCAAAATCTTACGTGGATTTCTTGGTTTAAACATGTTATTATTGCAAGCTTGTTTAGAATTATGGAAAGATTGCAGCACCTCTCACTTATCTCCTTAAAAATAATTCTTTCACCTGGAATCCAACAGTTTCTTAGGTTTTTCAAACCTTAAATATGGCTATGTGCACCAATCGAGTCATGGCCCTTCCTGATTTCACAAATACCTTTGTCCTGGAATGTGAGGCTTCCAGGAAAGGAATTGGCATCGTCCTTATGCAAGAGGGTCGGCCTTTGGCCTTTATCAGGGAAGAACTGTTAGAGAGAAATTTGGGAAAATAAATCTATGAAAAGGAAAAGTTGGCTATTCTGCATGCCATAGATCTTTGGCGCCCTTATCTATTGGGGAAATGCTTCCAAATTAAGATAGATCATCAAAGTCTCAAGTATTTTTTGGAACAACACCTTTCCTCCCCCGAGCAACAAAAATGGGTGACTAAGCTCTTTGGATATGATTATGAGATCATTTACAATAAAGTAAAAGACAATGTGGTTCCTGATGCACTTTTCATAAAATATGAAGATGAAGGGTCCCTTTTTTCTCTCTCCTTCATTGTACGAGATTGGCTCCAAGTTGTTCACCATAAATGACTACAAGATTCCAAAAGTTCGCATCTGATACAAAAATTGTAGTCCAATTATTGGGTCTCCTCAAGTTAATCTTGGCTCAATGATGAGCTTCGATACAAAGGTCGTTTGTATTTAAGTACCCAATCAAAAATTAAATCCACAGTACTTTATGAGATTCATGCTACACCCACAACTGGGCACTCAGGGTTTACCAAAATCTATGATCGGGTCAAACGTTCTTTTTTATGGGATGGCATGAAACATGAAATTCATAAATTTATGGTTGAATTTGGTGTGTGTCAATGCGACAAGGGAGAAACAGTCAAATCTCCCGACACACTACAACCGCTTCCGATTCCACTTGCTATTTGGCAGGATATATCTATGGATTTTATTGTAGGCTTACCTAAATCAGGAAATAAATTAGTCATCATGGTGGTAGTTGATCGTCTTTCCAAGTATGCTCATTTTTTTTCTCTTCAACACCCATTTATAGTCTCCACTGTGGCTCAACATTTCATGGATTAGTTCTTCAAGCTTCATGGCATGCCACATTCTATTGTTTCTGATCGCGACCCAACTTTCACCAATTTTTTTTGGCAAGAACTGTTCAAGATCTAAGGCATCCAATTGCATCTCAGCACAACTTATCATCCCCAGACTAATGGTCAAACTGAAGTGGTCAACGAGTGTTTAGAAACATATTTGAGGTGTTTTTCATCAGAAAGGAAAAATCAGTGAGCTCAATGGTTACCACTAGCTGATTGGTGGTACAACACTTCTTACCATACAACTACCCACATGACTCCTTTTGAAGTGGTATATGGAGAAAATCCACCTTCAGTTCTCTCATATTTTCTATGTGTCTCGAAGGTCTAGGGAGTTTACCAAATGCTTACAGTTCAAGAGGCTATTCTTTGTACCCTCAAAGAGAATTTGGTCATGGCCCATAATCGCATGAAGCAACAAGAAGATCAAGGTCACTCTGAATGTCAATTTTTAGAAGGGGATCAGGTGTTTCTTTGACTGCAACCTTACAAGAAAAATTCCCTCAAGACTGACCATTGTTAGAAATTGGTGCCCAAATTTTATGGTCCTTATAAAGTTCTCAATCATGTGGGATAGGTTCCCTATCAGTAAGTTTTTCCCATTCATTCTAAGCTCCATCATTTTTTTCATGTTTCCTGCTTAAATAAGGTGATTGGAAGTAAGTGCCAAACTCAAACCGACCTTCCTGAGTTGGATGAAGAAGGATCCATTTGGCTACAACCATAAGCAGTTTTGGACCAGCATGAGTGTCTTCTGTGTCAGCGAACCATCAAGGAAGTGTTAGTCCAGTGGAAATATACAACTCCAACATATGCCACTTGAGAACCAACTACTATTCTACAGCAATTTCCTCATATCAAGCCTTGAGGAAAAGGTTGTTTCTAAGGGGGAGGACATGTTAGGGACCTAAACCCTCATGTAGGTAGAATAATATATTTCCATGTAATAAAGTTCAATATTAATAATGCCTAGTAATAAGGAAGAATAAGTCCAATGTAAGAAGACCTAATAGAAGCTTCCACTTCTAGAAGGATCTTCCTCTAGATTGTTCTTTTGATAGACATCAAGGATGATTTTAAGGATGGAAATTTATTTTAAAATGTAGAAACCTTGGCGAATCTTACTAATCCTTCATATGTCAACTATAAATGTTTGGTGATATTTTTGTAAAAATATTCAAATTTCTAAGTATTTTTTATAGTTTTTATAAAATTTTGGCGATTTTTAAGGTAAAATAATTTTATCCTATAGAATTTAGGTGAATCGTTTTTAAAATAACGAATGTCATTTTTGGAAAAACCATGTAAAATTAGCCCATGAGCGAAATTTAGCCCCTAAAATCATCCCTGATTAGACATATTTAGTATAAATAGGAGTTGAGGGTATGAAAAGTTTTGTCTTGGATGTTATTTTAATAGAGCTCCGCTCTACTGGAGTTTTTCCCTTCGAAGAGGCAAGTGAACATTTCTCTCAATAATCGAAGTTCTCTTTCTGGTGATCTTCTAGTATCATTTTGGTATTATTGTGGTGTTTTTCTGATTATATTGTTGTTCATCTTCCATTTCTTGCTATTTATTTCTGTTCTGCATACTTTTTTTTATATCTGGAATATTACACATGGTGTTTGGGGAGTTGTTCAATGCCCAAATTCACTATGTAGCTTCCTAGAGTTTGTTCTTATTTTAACAATGTTAATTTTCTTATTTTCACTTTTCAAAACTGAGAGGACCATATATTCTCCTTAAATTTAGAAGTAACAATATTTCTAATATTATCATATTCAGCATGATATCTTCTTCTTGTATTCCCCAATGATTTAGCTAATATTTGGCATCTTTATGCCATCCTCGCTTGAGCTAGTGGTGGTTTTGGCTAGAGTTTCAAGCAATTTTTGGGAGCCTCTTGTCATCCATATTTTTTTATCTTGTTATTGTACATTAGGTATATAATCATATCAATTCTCTCAATGGGGGAAATGATTGATTCTACAAGGAGGAGAGGATAGGGTGTGTTTCCCTTAATTTTGAGATTAGAAGTTATAAAATTCTTTTGGATCTGTTCTATCTTTCTCAAGGATTATCTAGATATACTGCAACCCAAACTTCACATCCATATAAGATAAATGGAGTGATGAGAGTGTGAAAGAGGAGTTTTTTTTTATCCCAAAGCCAAAGGTCTATTGATTTACAATTGTTTTTGAGCCCATAATAAGATTTCTACCCTCCATTTATCATTTTTTTCAATGATGTAGTTCCAATTGATCTTGTGGTGGATATCGATTCCAATATGATTGTATGAAGGAACTTCCTCCAAGATATTGATGTCATAAAAAAAGTATCGTAGGTGATCCTTTTGGATTTATCATACCCTTTGTTTTTTCAGTGTTCACAGTCATGCCCATGCTAGAGAAGAAGTCCTTGAGGGTTATTAGTTGCTTACCTAGGTCATAGGGAATCTTCACCATAAGAAAAATCTCATCAACATAAATAATGGGGATGATGACTTACTAGTGAGAGTCAGACCAACAAAATTTGCAACCTCCAAACAATTTTCCAACTTATCAATATAGATGTTGAAAAGGGTAGGGGTTATAGGACAACCTTGTTTGACTCCTATATTACAATTAATTTTTTCCGGCCAGTCCTCAGTGTTCCTAAAATTGGAATTAACTTTATCATATAGCCTTAATGCAACAACTCTTAACTTGAATGGGACTTTAATCTCTTCTAATCTATTCTAGAGGTCAGGCATGGGCATAGTGTTAAAAGATTTTCTAAAATCAATGAAATAACAAGGAGATTGGTTTTATCATTATGACGCTCCTCTACAATGATCCTAAATATAACAAGTTGGTCCATGGTGCAATGATAGCCTCTAAACCTAGCCTAACCTCTAACTCTTTTTCCATGGATTTCTAGCCATGTACTAACATTCTTTTCCAATATACTTCTGTATAGATTAGATAAAAGGGGATACTAATAATGGTCCTATAATTATAGGGATTGATTTTATCCCCACTTTTAAAAATAGGTACAATGAGGATTTAAGTCCAGGGTTTTGAGAAGCCTTGCTTGATAGCTAAATTGAAGAGATTATGTATGTGAGGGATGATGACAAGTCCTCCAATTTTTATTAGTTCATATTGGTAACCTTCGATGTCCTTAGCTTTTCCCTTTGAGAGAAAACTTAATGTCTTCTATAGAAAACAATTCATCCTTTGTAGGGTATTCATACAGATTTTTAAGGTAGAAATTAGAGTCCTTCAAGGGAACCTTATTATTTTCTTTAGTTTTACAATTTAGAATTTTCCTCTAGAATTTCTTAAGATATATATTAAATATGTGAAAAATATTCTCTTTCTTTCTATTTATATAGTCTCTTTTGTTTGTTTGTTTAATTAAGGTTTTGTATCTATTTATCTGATCATGTTTTAAAGATGCATTGGAAGCCTCCCTAATACATTTTGTAGAAATTTTACATTCATTATGGTACCAAGGGTTAGTTGTATATTTTTTCTTTTTAAGTAACACCTCATTAGATAAATTGTTAATTAAGGTAGAGAGGGTTGTTGTAAAATTCTGATAGTCAACCTCAATATTATTCTGATACGATATGAGTTTTAAACCATTGCTTAAGTATTTTAAGAAGAGATCGATTTTTCATTTGTCAAAAAGTAAGTGCCTTTGGTTGTCAGAGTGTTGCTCTATAGATATTTTGTGCATGGAAAAGTTAAGAGTTAGTGTTATAGGTCTATGATGAGAGTCAGGTTTGTGGTCATCTAAAAGATCAAATTTGTAGGGATGATTTTAAGGATGAAAATTTATATTAAAATGTAGAAACCTGGGCTAATATTACTAGTCTTTAATATGAAAGATGTAAAATGTTTGGTTATAGTTTTGTAAAAATATTCAAATTTCTAAGGATTTTATATAGTTTCTATAAAATTTTGGCGATTTTTAAGGTAAAATATTTTTATCTATGGAATTTGGGAGGATAATTTTTAGAAAAAATGGAAATTGATGAATCTTTTTTTGGGAAAAACCATGGAAAATTAGCCCATTTGTGAAATTTAGACCCTAAAATCATCTATGGATCATCAAAGTTTATTGTTTGGTTGTATATGGGGATATCCAATATTACATAATCAACAACACTTCTACCCAAGCCATTGATACAAGTCATCTTGTTAGAATTTGGCCACTTCTTTAGACCATTGCAAATTATTAAATCTTGAGAAATACAACTTGATTAACTCAGTACTAAACGAAATCTCGATTATGTCTTCGGAGTTTCTTTTGAAACTGTTAGCTAAGACAAGGTCTTCATCAAGCCAAACAAGATTAGGGTTGGAGTAATTACTTAAAATAATAGATTGATTGGTTGTCGTTATAGCATTAAATTCTCCTAAAAGGAGGATACTACCTTCATTTTTCATATCCAGTCATATTGAAGAATTCAAATAAGACAAAGTAATCCCTATGTGTCTTGTTGTTTCCTTTAAAGTGCATCTACCACCACATTTTGTATTCTTTTTTTGTAGATAATCTAAAATTCATAAACTAGAATCTTTGTAATTAATTTTTGTCTCTCTTTTGAAGATAATTGTTGTTTCAAGAAGTAATTTAGACTATCATGATTTATTTTTACCTTAAATTGTCTTCCTATTATTAGGTAAGGGAATGATTTCTTAGTTGCATGTAGTATGACCAACATTTCCTTTTTGTTAACATGTTTGTTTAAGTTCTTTATTTTAATATTGTGTCTTTCATAGGTAACGGGCCTTCATTATTACATTAAAACTACATTGATTCCATGCCCTAAGGCATAACACTTCATAATAAAGGCTTTTACAAATCTGGGCATGAACAACATATGAATTGTATTAATAGTGTCCTTAAGTTTTCCAAACTCTTCGGTTGCTTCTTGAATCCAATAAAATTCCTCATGTTTTAATAATATTATTAGATGTAATTCTATGTTACCACAATTCTTAACAAACATGTGGTGATATCCCATCAATCCCAAGAATCCTCTAATATTCTTCAAGGTTTTGGGAGTTGGCCATTCCATCATAGATTTAATTTTATTAGAGTCCATTTTGATTCCTTCATGAGATACAATATGACACAAATATTTCACTTCCTAACCCTAAAGGAACACATGTAAGGATATTCATATAATTATTTCTCCTCCAATAGTTTTAAGGATGTGTCAACATGTTGTACACAACATTCTAAATATCTTTTGCAGATTACTATATCATCAAAAAATACTAACACAAATTTTGTGAGGAAGGGTTTGAAATATAATTCATCAATATTTGAAATGGCAAAGTTGCATTAGTAAGGCCAAACAACATCACTAAAAACTCATAATGACCTTCATGTTTTCTAAAGGCTACTTTGGGAATGAATTCTTACCTCATTCCAATTTTATGGTTTCTAGAATGGAGATCCAACTAGGTAAACAAAATTACTTCTTCCAATTCATCTATGATAGGAATTATAAAATTATCCTTAATGTGCATTTTTTGGTTCTCTCTATAATCTAGACACATGCATGATAAACCTTCATTGTTGTAAACCATAACCACTAGTGAAAAAAAACAACATTGGATATGTTGAGTGATGCCAACCTATAACCTTTCTCAAACCATATGATGAATCTCACTATTTTGTTGATATGCATTCTTGTAAGGTCTAATATTAATTTTTACACTTCCTAGTTGAAAATGAATAATATGGTCATGATATGGAGTAGGTGGAATATATTTATGTATCTCTCCAAATAACTTGAAATGTTTGTTGATAATTGTTTGAAGATCCATGGGAACAAATGGTCTATATGTTTGAATGTATAGTGATCACAATTATGCAATGACACCATGGTTTCCATATTTTTATCATTTTTTTCATGTTGTTAGAGATTGTAACTTTAGAAGGTTTCACTTGGATACCTTTTAGTTCAATTTCATTTCCTTCCATGGAAAATATCATGAAAATTTCTTGAAAATTGGGAACCAATGTTCCTAATGATTGTAACAATTAGACCCCTAATACACCATCAAAACCACCCATTTGCATTGCAATCATTGCACTATCCAATATATACTCATTCATAGTGAGATTAATATTATGGAACTTCCCTAAAAAAATTATACTACATCCATCTATAGTCATTGCTTGAAACTCTAGTGCTAGATATACAAAGTAATTGAAAAGTTAGACTAATATGAAATTAACGAAGTTGTGGGTACTACTAGAATCAATCAATGCTATCACCTTTTTAATTTTTATATATCCTTCTATATTGAGAGTTTGAGGAGTGTTAATTCTAGCCAATGCATGACAAGATATGGTTTAAGAAGTATCTTCTAGTTCTAGATTTTTTGATGGTTCAAGTTCTTTTTTTTCTTCCCTTTCACAATTTATGTGGAATAATTTCATTTTACCACACTTACCCCCCTTACTTTATTTACTATCACAATTGAAACATAGTCCCTTTTCTCTTAATTCATCCATTTTTTGAGGTGTAAGCCTTGTAGGTTGAATGAGGTTAGGAGAGGGAACACCATTCTCTCTATAGTTGTTAGTGGCCACCATTAAAGTAGTCATATTTTTACCACACTTATCCCCCCTTAATTTATTTACTACCACAATTGAAACATAGTCCCTTTTCTCTTATTTCATCCATTTGTTGAGGTGTCAACCTTGTAGGTTGAATGTGGATATAAGAGGGAACACAGTTCTATATATAGGTGTTAGTGGTCACCATTGAAGTAGTCATATTTTTACTTTCAACTCTCCTTAACACATTCAATACATGCTCCATGAATTTATGTTCCAGGAGATGCACCTCATGTTGAATTCTCTCCTTTAATGTGCCCATCAAGTGATCTAATAAATTATCGTATATAATGTTCTTTGTTATGAGACTCTTCTTTTGAAGTTTTTTAGTGTGCTCTATAATTAGACTTCTTTGAAAAATGTTTATCAATTGACTAAAGGATGTATTTCTCTTAATATCCCCATAATTGACTACCAATTAATCCACAAAATTGGACTAAGAGATAGTAGAATCCTATTTTTGTTTAGAAAGAAATCAACACTAAACAAATTGATTAGGTTCTAAATACAAGGATGAAAGAGTTACCTTTTGTATGTTTGGAACTTAGTGTAGATAAAATAATTTCTCCATTTTAAATATCCATGCTATAGGATATTTACCGTCAAAATTCCTCATATTGATCTTGGGAATTAATTAGTTCCTTTGACCCAAGTTGAACCTATGACGATGTGGAACTTAGAGTGATCAATAATCATGATTCTGAAATAAATATTCATGTTTTTCAAATATGTTAAAATATTTTCCACACGAGACCAATGTTCAACAATTTTATTCCTCTTATTTGCATGGTTTCCTTGGGCCACCATATCACTTTTTTCTCTCATCTAGTGTATGCAATAGTATGTATTTCATAGAATTTTGTAATCATTCCATCATTCCATCCGTTTTATATTCAATTTCCCTTTTAAGTGTTTCTTGAAAATGTGCCAAATCAACCTTTTTCAACACACTATCACCCATGCCATTAAATTGGTTCCTCAATTCATATACCTAGATCCATAATTCTTCACATTATTAAGGATTCATGTATGAGTTATCTATTTCTTTAAAAAATGTGTAATTTTTAGTAAAACCCTTTTCCATATGACTTAATCATAATAATTCTATTTTTTTCTCATTATCACAACTTTTGAATTACTAACAAAAAATCTGTGAAAACAAAGTAATGTTAATTTCAAGTTATCATACATTTAAAAACCTTGGTTTGCATATTCTCTTATTTTCCGACCTTTCTTCTAAAGTATCTATAAACAATTTCACCCGTCTGAGTCCTAAATTTCATCCTATAGTGTCTTGATATGTAATATTTGCAATGTCATGGGTTTTACCAAATTTTTATGTGCCAATAGAAAGGTATAGTAGATTTCCCCAAAATTGTTGTTTTTGTCCCTTTTGGGAGAGTGAAATTGTGTGTCCTACCAGATGTCCATTTTTTCATATCTACTTCTAAAATTTAGACATAAAATACTAGGATTTATTTAATTTTCAATGGAAATAATGACACTCAATTTGGAAATTTCTAGTTTCAGGTATGACTGTTTTACCAAGAGTTTCTATTTGAGACCAATTTCACGGCTAGTCAAAAACCCTAATCTACACACCATGTATTTTTTAAAGTGTAATAAATTAGAACGTAAATTTTTTACCATAGGTACTTCACTTTGTCTCCTTAGATTCCAAAACGAAACTTCCCTGAAAAAGAGTTATAGTGAAAATACTAAGAAGGCTCATTTAGAGGATCCAAACCCAACGATCATATTCTCTATAAAATACTAGTATGCACCAAACACCCAATAAGAATAAAAATAATAAGGGAGGTAACTCCACACTTTGAGAATGAGAGAGAATAATTAATGAGAAACCTCTTTAATGGGGAAACATCCTATTATAATATAAAAAATGCACGAGATGAAATGATGTCTTGATCCAGGTGGATACCAATGGCCACCCACCTTCTCCAACTGGCCCAAAACATGTTTTTGGCAATTTTGGCAATTTACTATTTTTAGCAGTTTTTAACTTCCGGGGCTATTTTGAGGCCCTAAACGATGTTTTTTGAGAGAACGAGGAGACACATGGATTGTAGATCAATGTTCCTCACCCAAAATTTGTATTTATTGGATAGATCTTTACAACGAGCTATCGAGCGCCCCAAACAGAGATTGTATGAAAAAGTTACACCCCTAGGAAGTTGACGTATCGACTACCCCCATCGGGGCCCAGAAACCTTTTGGCTTTTCATTTTTCAAGGTTAGGGTTTTGGATTTTACTTATGTTAAAAATCCCTTTAGAGCCTCATTGTAATCATATTCTCACGGATCCAAGTAGCCGTCACATCTCTTATGAGAGATAAGCTGTCACCATTCTAGCGAGTCTTTCACTCTATATTTTACAGTCTTTGTACATTTATTTCATTAATAGAAATCATGTATTACTATATATCTACGACTCTTGTTATTTCTGCTATATCTCTATTATATTGTTGTCTCTCTTGCAATATCTCTCTGCATTGCTTTATTATATCTCCAATCTCATTTCGTGCTGAAAATAATCTGGATCAGTGGTATCAGAGCAGGCTGCTCTTGATCGTTTTCAGTGCATGTCTCCGATGAGGTCCGAGTATAAAAAGTTGGGTCTCAAGCTTGTCTCTCTTGAGTGCAATCTCTCTCACACACCCAAAAAACCCTCAATGGCAGAAGAAAATAAAAACGACGGAGCAGACGATCTTATCAGTCTATTGCTTGAGTAAGCTCTCACATGACAGAGGGACGAAATGATGGAGAATTTTTCCCACATCCTTCAATGCACCCCAATAGCATCAGGCGCATCTTCATCAAGAGGCCAGTTTGGAGGCACCTCACCTTTCAAGGTACATGTTAATTTTTATATTCCCGTATTTGAAGGTCAAATAGATGAAGATGCCCTAGATAAATGGTTAAATCTGCTAGAAGGTTATTTCCTTGTTCATAACTTTTTTGACAAGGAAAAGATCAATTTCGCACTCCTTAAGGCTCTCCCCCATGTCAAACATTGGTGGAAAACTTACTGGGAGTAGATTTCCACAGAGGAGTCTGGAATATATGCGGTCGATCCCACATGAGATTTTTTTGTGGATGCGATGAAGGACCAATATTACCCTGTAGGCAACTATGAGGACCAATACATGAGATGGACCAAACTACGACAAGAGAGGGGCCAAGAAGTTATGAATTTTACGAATAACTTCCATACCTTGCACACCAAGCTGGGTATCAAGGACTCTGAACAACATTTGGTTCTGAAATACCGTGGGGCTCTACACAGACACATCCAAACTGAAATGGATTTTCTGGACATCTCATCACTTGGTGCTGCTTATCGATATGTTGTTAAAATTGAGCAGAAGTTTAAGCACCGGAACAAACAGGAGTTTGGGTCTACAAATCCACAACAAGAAAAGTATGACAAAGATGACCCTAACAAACAGTCTCCCGAAAACTAGTCCAAGCCACAGGAAAAGAAGGGTCACGGGAAGACAAAGAAGGACACCGTAAAATGGTGCGATTTCCACAAAAGCCCATGGCACAACACCAATGAATGTCACTCAGAAAATTCATTGGTGGTCGAGATCAAAGACAAAGAGCCGAACCCTGATTCAGAATCTGATTATGAAAATACTAGTAAAGGACAGATCATTAACACAGATCCCACTGTTATTGTTGCGACTGCAACAATTCAACTAGAAGAACCAACATATCCTGAAGAGGGGGAGCGCCTTTTTCATTCACAGATGTGGGTGAAGGGGACCTCACTGCATTTTATTGTTGATAGCAGAAGCCAGAAAAAATTCATCTCAACAGAGGTCATCAAATAGTTGGGATTATCGACAACACCACACCTGCATCCATACAACATCAGGTAGCTTCGCCAAGGATGAGATCTTCGTGTCAGCCAACAGTGTCAATTGTCATACGACATCCAACCCTTCAAGGATGAGGTATTATGTGATGTTTCCCCATTGGATGTTTTTGATGTTCTCTTGGGCCATCCATATATGTGGAAACACCATGCTACCTATGAGTCTCGACCCCGCAGTGTCATTGTTACTCTAGGGGGTCATCTCTATAGGATACCAGATGTAGTTCCAACTACTTCCCCACCTAAACAGTGCCACAAGGTAGTATCTCATACTACAAAATTCAGCTTCTTCACAATCTGTTCAAAAGGTGAATAGAAGGATACTACAACCACCACAGCGTCGACCCAAGCACCTTCTATCCAACAGAAGCAGGTCAACAAGATTGTAGAAAAATGCAAAGATTCCTTCTGCACACAGTCATCTCATGTAGGCAGACTGGTTAAAATGTTCCAACCCTTACAGCCATAGGTTCATGACAACCTTCAACAAACCAAGCAGCGCAACATCTCTAGCAAGGCAAGCAGCTCACCAAGATTCAGATTCAACAATCGTTTTTCCCTCTCCCCTTGGAACTCAACGCAATGGAGACAATTGCTTCCTAAGGAGGGAGGATTGATCCAGGTGGATATCGGTGGCCACCCACCTTCTCCAACTGGCCCAAAACATGTTTCTGGCAATTTTGGTAATTTACTATTTTTAGCAATTTTTAACTTCCAGGGCCATTTTGAGGCCCTAAACGATGTTTTTTGAGAAAACAAGGAGCAACATGGATTGTATATCGATTTTTCTCACCCAAAATTTGTAGTTCTTGGATAGAGATTTCCAATGAGCTATCGAGCACCCCAAACGATGATCGTATGAAAAAGTTATGCCCTTGGGAAGTTGACGTATCAACTACCCCCATCGGGGCCCACAAACCTTTTGGTTTTTCATCTTCCTGGGTTAGGGTTTTTTATTTTACTTATGTTAAAAAGGCCTTCAGAGCCTCATTGTAATCATATTCTCACGGATGCGAGTAGCCGTCACATCTCTTCTCAGAGATAAGCTGCCACCATTCTAGCAAGTCTTTCACTCTGTATTTTACAGTCTATGTACATTTATTTCATTAATAGAAATCGTGTATTATTGTATATCTGTGACTTGTTATTTCCACTATATCTTTGTTATATTGTTGTCTCTCTTGCAATATCTCTGTGCATTTCTTTATTATATCTCCGATCTCATTTCGTGCCAAAAATAATTTGGATCATGTCTACAAATAGATATCCTTGATATATATATGAGATAAATGGTACAATTATAATTGAATGATCTAGCTAACCATTAATTGATCTAGACGAACACTAAGGAAAACACTAATATAACAATACAATTTTATTGAATTAATGTTTAAGGCTTAACATTTTTCTTCCCTCACCAAATGTTAAACACTTTTATTTCAAAAACACAACCATAATATTAAATCTGTGTGAGAACACCCTCACACGTGCATAGTGTAACCCATTTCGTAACCTTAAGTATTATTTTGTTTTTCATTAACTGTTTTTTCTTATTGATTTATACTTCACCGAAATTACTTAGTGTATTCCTCCTAGGTACCATAAGGTTTTATTTTGATATATCCTTGATATTAGGACATTGTTAGAGTCGTATTTGAGACATAAACCACACACCATAACTAAACTCAATGAATAAACATTAACACCTAAAAATAGTAACCCATTTCGTAACCTTAAGTATTATTTTGTTTTTCATTAACTGTTTTTTCTTATTGATTTATACTTCACCGAAATTACTTAGTGTATTCCTCCTAGGTACCATAAGGTTTTATTTTGATATATCCTTGATATTAGGACATTGTTAGAGTCGTATTTGAGACATAAACCACACACCATAACTAAACTCAAAATGAATAAACATTAACACCTAAAAATAAAAATAGTAAAAAATCTCAATCAATTAAGTTTGGACATTAAGAAATAATCTTATTCCAATTTCAACAATGATGCTTTGCTTTACTATTGAGAAACACACACTTTAATTTTATTTCTTTAAATTTTGAAATGGACTAGCTGTTTTCTTACACAAGACCTACCTGCATTGATAAATGGATAAGATGTTGTAACATGGTCATCATGTTAATAGTCCTCTTCAACTACGGACTATAGTTTTTGCATTTGGGTCAATACACTTACCTGCATTGATAAATGGATAAGATGTTGTAACATGGTCATCATGTTAATAGTCCTCTTCAACTACGGACTATAGTTTTTGCATTTGGGTCAATACACTTTGACTATATATTAATTCAGGTGGTTTTGCTAGATATCCTAGATTTTTGTGTCTTTTTAATTTATGATTTATTTAAATTTAAATTGTTTTTTATTAATTTTCCAAATTTATGTTTTTTATTTTCTAATTAGTTGATAGCAGCTTTGATGAGACTAAATATCCCTAGTGGTGAGAATTGTTTCAAAAATATTTATGAAGTGAAGAAAAAATTATATATATATATATATATATATATATAAAATAAATGATTGTTGTGTTATGAAGTGGAACTTAATTATTGTAGACATAGGATTTGACACTACAGTGAGTCACGATATGCTTTTGAAGTGAGCATCCATTGTAGTGGATGTTATGCACACTACAGTCTAATGTGATTAGTGTAACAACTTGCACTCCTCGCCTCACCATCTCCTTAGGGTATAACCACCTCCTCAACGTCACACATCAATGATACCTACTATCTAAACTCTTAGTTCAATCATGCAAGAAGCTACCTCAACTGTTCCTTGCCTTTTCAAGTATTTTTCAATCCTTCTTCTGCACCTCGTATTTAATCCTCATAGCTATACCTACATCCACCTAAATCTTTAAGAAAGAATAACCCTACAAAAAGATAAACCTAAGCTTGGAATATTTTCACTTATTCACCGAAATTGCGGATATATGTATAGTACTTAAAGCAACATGAGAATAAAATATAGAAATAACAACAAAGGTAAGAACACATAAGTAAGCACGAGCAATTCTAGGTTCAATAGTAGTCGATTCAATCCTAGCTTATGGACCAATTACTACGACAATTTGAGAAAGAGAGATCGAATTTCCAATATTCTTGGCAAGCATAATGGGACCATGCATACATATATTAGTCACTCTTTAGGCACATTATTTTCTTTATGGAACTCACTATCCTTTGAACGGCTACTATTATTTAGGTTTGTAAGATGTTGTCAAGTTGTGTGAGTCGTTCAATATTGCTCCTAATTCCTACTCAGATAAGGTGCCCTTAAGTATGTTTTTTTGCTGGGAATTCTTGAAGTGTATACCAAATACATTTTTGGGTGTGTGGGTGACTTCAGGTTTGTAGACTTATGAGTATGAATATTCTCAATCCTATTGTTCTATTTAATCTTCTCTAAATTTCTACAATTTGAATTTGAATTCTTGAATAAAGAAGGTTCTTTTTAAGGATATTCTGCAATGGAAACAAAAATAGATCAAAATAGATGCAAATACCAAACAATTTCCTAATCTAATAGAAACTATTAAATTGATATTTTGTAATGTTTATATAAACCTTTCACTTGAATTTATTGAAGTAACCTAACATGTTTTGACTTGTTCATTTGAGGAATGAACTCCATTCTCGACATTGATACCTTGACTTCTAAAACTAGCATGTTTCATTAGTGAGATGACTATGGAACCACATTTTATGTATTGTCTTCTTAAATTTCTATAACATCCCTAATCACCCAGGTTGGACCATGTCACACAATATCAACTTCTATTGCTATGAAACTAATCTGTAACATCCTTGTTACCAAAATTCATATGATACCATACTGTAACATCATCTAGATTACTATTGAACAATGTTGTTCCAAAAAGGCATTGCGTGGATTCTACTCTAAACACTAGTATGCACAATATCACTTGAAGTAACACATTCAAACCCAAGTTGATTTGCACCAAACAACTTATAACAACAAAAGTAAGAATGAAACAACTACGCACAAGAACACTGAACACACAACACTACTGTGCACTCAACCATTTTGTCATCACACACTAATTTTGTCCTCCTTGTCCATGCATACTTCTTCCCTATGCACACAAGTAAATCCAACCCATGGTGCACACATAATATTCTTTGTGTTGGATCATGTTGTCATTGATGTCAAAGGATTGATGTCAAAGGAACAATGTCTTGTCAAAGTATATTGATGACGTATGTATTGTCATTGTTATAAATAAATGGATGTCAAGTGAAGTCATTGATAAATGAAGTCATGCATAGATGAAGATGGATCGATGTGTTGTCATTGATATACGATGCATAGATCGATGGATGCGTTAATGCATTGATCGTTGAATCATGTGGTCATGCTTAGAATCAATGACAAATGGACAATGTCATAGTGATGTATTGCCATGGGCTATTCCAGTTGGATTGATGTAAAGATGAATCATTATTATTTTTTTATGGTTGATAGGAAGTACAAATGGATGAACTCCAAAGTGGTCCCCTTATGGTGAAATCCCTCATGGGAAGACACTTTGCAGTTGAGTTATCCTAGAAATATGGTTAGAGAACCCATGCTTAATTGTGGAATAATGAGATGAAGATCAGTTAATTTGTCAGTGAAACTATCCTAGATGGATAGTTCTTGTCATGTGATTTCTTTTGGTATGTGGAATGTCACATAACTCCTCATGGTTTGAGAGTTATGGCCTTACGAAGTTGGAGGACCCTCATGTGTTGGATAGAATCCCCAAAAGGTCAAAGAAATCAAAGTTCTTACAAAAAATAAATTATTTCAATAATAAACTGAAGTGATGAGATCAAAGAGGATTATTTAAATAATAAAGTTAATGGAGAACTTCCTAATTATGGAAAGTGGTTATAAATGGATTAACCCTAAAAATATGGAAAGTGGGTTAAATGGACAAGTGGTCATGTGAACAAAATGGCTAAGTGGACAAAGTTGGATAAAGGTGGCTATGTGAACAAATAGTTATGTGGATAAAGTGTATATGTGGACAAAGTGGCCTAGTGGATGCTTCTAAGAAAGATACTTGGAGGGTATAAATAAGAGGCAAGGGTCTCTTGTAAGAACATCTCTCTTGAGCATATATTGAATATCTATTCTGAGTAAGAGAGGGTTGCAAGTTCTCATGGAGGCATAAAAGTTTCTGTAAGTCTGATATCTTGATAACGAAAGTTTTGGAAGTTAAGGAAACCTAGTTTCTAAAGGAGCATGCAGGCTGTAGTGAGCCATAGTGCATACATACGCGGGATACAATGAGGCAAGGCACATAGACACGTGGGATGACAGAGATCAGAGTGCGTAAATTTGAATAAATTCATGGAGACTTGAATGTGATATAGTGCCAGGTTCCTAAAGGCTAAAGAAAGTTCCATATCTGCATTCTGTACACTCAGATCTACCATAAAAGTTTTGGTATGGTTACATGATTGATTTGATGGATACTCTTGCTTATGGTATGGTAAATGCTTAATGCATTCTTGGTATGGATGTCATGATATGGTTTATCTTGGTTGATTGATATATTGAGAAGAACTCTTATGTTTCAGTACTGATATGGTTTCCATAGTATATTGGTTACTTATACATGATTGAGTAACAATCATATTGTATGCTTGAGGAGAATGAGTAAGTTGTTGGAGAACATAGATGTGTTTTGATTGGTTATGATACATATTGGACAGTGAAGGGTAGAATCAGATGTGACAGAGGATGCAAAAGATCTGAGTTCTTATGGAGAGAGAAAATCATAATTCTTAAGGAGGCACACACTAGTTGTTGTGAGCTAGACCGCATACATACACAGACCACACTATTAGTAGGGTGCGTACATGCATGTGTTTCACTACTGACAGGTCATGTACCTATTGAAATATTGGTATATGTTGAGGATTTAATCCTCTTCTCAGTTGGTGCTAAGTTGTGTAATTCGAGTCTTGCATTGGAGAGCTAGTGCTCTTGTGGAGTTTCTACTCTATTTAATTGTTGTTGATAAACCCAAGGATTGTAGTCCATAATAAAAATAAAATTGTACATACATCTTGTGTTCTTTGTGTTCTTTTTGGTGATGGATTATTGATGAAATATGTTGTTGTTATCTATTGTTGATATATGTTCACATACAACAGGTTATAAATGACAGTAATAAGTGATGAGTAAATTGTGATTGCTGACTTAGGAGTTTTTGAAGGGAAGTTGAAAAAGAGCCCTACACTGGTTCAACACCCCTGTCAGTGTGGTCGGCGTTGTTGGTCACTATAATTGCTTATTAACTAAACAATCAAGTGCTACATAAATTTTCAACCCAGGGAAGTCTGTTATTTCAAAGGTAAACACGTACTATATATGCTCAATCTCAAAAGCAACTTAGAGTTGTAGTAAAAACATATTAATCACACTTTACCTTGAACAAACTGAAGTTCTAACTTGAATTACAGGAAAGCAACCTACCTATTGCAGAGTTCAATGTTTAAAAGGTATAACTGTCAAAGAATCCTGGATTACATTAAGAAGATAACAATCTGAAAAGGAAATCTTTCAAGACACTGCAAAAGGAAAGACCAACTATTCTATAACTAGAGAACAGGACCCTATTCCCAAAGCAGGAATCTTCAGTACCTGTTTATGATCATCACACTTCATGAAATAATTGCTTAACTGAAATGACTAACTCTTAATAGAGAACAAGACCCTAATTCCTAAGTAAGAATCTTCAACACTTGTTTCTGATCATCTCACTTCACGAACTCAAAAATAATTGACATGCTTTGAAGGCTAACTATCTCTAACAGAGAACATGACCCTAATTACAAAATAGGAACCTTCAACACCTTTTTTTGATCATCCCACTTCACGAACTCAAAAATAATTGGCATGCATTGAAGGCTAACTATCTCTAACAGAGAATAGGACCCTAATTCCAAAATAGGAACCTTCAACACCTGTCCCTGATTATCAATCTTTCATAAATTCAACAAGAAGGATTGCTAACTAGAGTGAAACAGTTACCCAAACATGAATCATATGAAAAAAATGTAACGGCAAGCCATGGTTCAGTAAAGTAGTTTTTCAGCAAAACAAGTTCAATAAAGTAGTGTTTCAGCAAACGTAATTTAATCAAGGCATAAACAGAAATACACTAATATTCTACAAAGCTAACGGGTGAATCCTGTGAAGAAGGTGGGTCCTCCCTTCTCACAAGATTCCTCTGAAATGAAAGGGACTAGAGAGAAATGCTCAGAACAGTCTTTTATTCATCTGTGAATGTATCATATTACAATCTGGAGTGAAATACGTCCTTCTCTATAAATCCTTCTTAGCTAAAATAGAAGATGAATCGAATGATGATTTCCTCTTATTTAAAGAGGAGAATCCCTTCGATACAATTGATCAACAAATTACAGGTGTATATTTGAGTCCTATTCTTAGTCGGATCAACTTTCTAAACTGGAATAGGATACCCTAGTATTTCGCAACAGAATACTATTACAAGTGTTGAGTGAGGTGTTCCTGTGGTGGCTAGAGTAACAACTTCTTTATCTGTCTTCTGTTGTATGTTGTTTCAGCATCGCGAATCATGGGTTGTTTCAGCCACAATATTTACGTTCTAATTCAGCAACTTGGTCTCGGGCATGCTAGCTCAAGGTGTGGTTGTTGTGGTCAATGTAAAAAATTGTGTTGTTGTTTTAGCATCGTAGACCGCGGAGCGTGTAACATCTTCTTCTGGTGAGTTGTTGTTTCAACATCGTTGACCAAGAACTGTGTAATAGCTTCTTCTATGTGAGTTTCAACATCGTTGACCATGGACTGTGTAACAGTTTATTTTGTGTGAGCTTCAACATCATTGACCACAGACTATGTAACAACTTCTTCTGTGTGAGTTGTTGTTTCAGCCACGGGGTTGTGTGCTTTAACTATTTCAGCAACGAGCCTCAATGCTAATCTGCAGTTCGAACTGTTTCAACACTTATTCATTTATGATCAATGGTTAAGTACGAGAGTAATGTAAAATTATATGCAAAATAGATTAAACATATAGTAAAGAGAAGAGATGTTGTATACCTTTGGAAAGATAGGGTAAAGTGATAATATGAGTTTAAATGTGCATGAAACAAGAGTGTAATGATGGAAAAAAGTGTGGGAAAAAAGGTACATTGTGTGGTCCTAACATCCCCCCCAACTTGAAATGTTGCATGTCCTCAGGCAACTTCACTCTGAGTCAGAATCTGAATACCAACTCTGAGCATGCAAGTTACTCAAGTAGTAGTTGTGGAAGGTGATGTTTGTTAGAGCTCTGAAACATTGAACACATTGCAACCTTTTCCAAGCTGTTGTTTGGGTCTTCTTGGGCAGCGTATAATGAATTTGATATTTCTCTGCTGGCATCCAAAGGATAGGAAAATGAAACCGGTGCCCTATCCAGCTTTCA
>JZKD02S1232457.1:386850-410723 GCA_000966675.3 Picea glauca
CCAAGACCTCCAAGACCTCCTTTCTAAACATCAAACAGTATTTTCAAATCCCCAAGGACTCCCCCCTTTCCATGGTGTCCATGATCATTCCATTCCCCTTGTCCCACGAAGCCTTCCCTCCAATATACGTCCATATCGCCACCCCTTTGCACAAAAAAATGAAATTGAAAAAATGGTCCAGGAACTCCTTACTGCCGGAGTCATCCGTCCTAGTACGAGCCGTTACTCCTCTCCAGTCGTCATGGTATTGAAGAAGGAAGGTTCTTGGAGAATGTGTCCTGACTTCCATGCTCTCAACAAACTAACCATCAAAGACAAATTTCCCATTCCTATCATTGATGACCTTTTGGATGAATTGAGTGCCGCCCAATTCTTTACCAAACTTGATCTTTGCTTAGGCTATCACCAGATACGCATGAAAGAGGCCGACATTCCCAAGATGACCTTTTGCACTCATGAGGGCCACTATGAGTTTTTTGTCATGCCATTTGGCTTGTGTAACACCCCCTCCACCGTCCAGAGCCTCATGAACCATGTCTTCCACCCTTTTATCCGTCATTTTGTATTAGTTTTCTTTGATGATATCCTCATATATAGCAAAACTTTGAAATACCATCTTAATCATGTGGATCAAGTTCTCCACCTACTCTCTCAGCACCAAATTTTCCTGAAACAGTCCAAATGTTCTTTTGGTGCCTCCGAAGTAGAATACTTGGGTCATCTAGTGGGAAAGGATGGCGTAAGGGTGGAACCGAGAAATATTGAATCTATGCAAGACTGGCCACACCCAAAGACCCTCAAAAGCTTGCGCGGATTTTTGGGCCTCACAGGGTATTACCACAAGTTTGTTAAGAACTATGGAAAGATTGCAGGACCTCTCATGGCTCTCCTAAAAATTAACTCTTTCACTTGGACTCCAGTAGCTGCTCAAGATTTTCAAACCTTGAAGACGACCATGTGCACCACTCTGGTTCTGGCCCTTCCTGACTTCACAAAGACTTTTCTGTTGGAATGTGACGCCTCAGGGAAAGGAATTGGTGTTTTCCTTATGCAAGAGGGTCGACCTTTAGCCTTCACTAGCAAGCAATTGTTTGAAAAGAATCTGGGCAAACCCATTTATGAAAAATAAATGTTGGCGATTATGCATGCCATTGAGTTGTGGCGTTCGTATCTCTTGGGGAAACACTTCCAAATTAAGACAAACCATCAAAGCCTCAAGTACTTTCTAGAACAACGCATTTCCTCCCAGGAACAACAAAAATGGGTGGCTAAGCTCTTTGGATATGACTATGAGATCATTTACAAGAAGGGAAAAGACAATATCGTGGCGGATGCACTATCCTGAAAATATGAAGACGAAGGATCTCTTTTTTATCTTTCCTTCATTATACCTGATTGGCTTCAAGTTGTGCGCCAAGAATGGCTTCAAGATCCCAAAAGTTCACATATGATCCAACAACTGTAGAACAAGGCTCTGACTCCCCTAGGATACTCCTGGCTCTAGGATGAGCTTCGATATAAAGGTCACTTGTATTTAAGTAAACAATCCAAGCTCAAATCCACGGTGCTTTTTGAGCTTCATGCTACACCCACAGCTGGGCACTCAGGGTTCACCAAAACATATGACCGAGTCAAACGCTCTTTTTTCTCAGAGGGTATGAAATAGGACATCCGTAAGTTTGTCACTGAATGTGAGGTGTGTCAACGTAACAAGGGAGAAAAAGTCAAATCCCCAGGAACCCTCCAACCGCTTCCGATTCCCCCTACTATTTGGAAGGATATCTCTATGGAATTTATTACAGGCCTACCCAAATCGGGGAATAAATCAGTCATAATGGTGGTGGTGGATTGCCTCTCCAAGTATGCTCATTTATGCGCTCTTTCCCACCCATTTACTGCATCCACGGTGGCTCAAATTTTCATGGACTAGGTATTCAAGCTACATGTTATGCCGCACTCTATTGTTTTTGATCGAGACCCAACTTTCACAAGCAATTTTTGGCAAGGATTGTTTAAGCTACAAGGCACACAATTGCATCTTAGCTCAACTTATCATCTCCAAACGGATGGTCAAACAGAAGTTGTCAACAAGTGTTTGGAAACATATCTGAGGTGTTTTGCCTCTGAAAAAGAACACCAGTGGGTTCAATGGTTACCCCTCGTTGAATGGTGGTACAACACTACATACCATACAACCACTCACATGACTCCCTTTGAAGCAGTATATGGACAGAAGCCACCTTCAGTTCTCTCATACTTACTGGGTACCTTGAAGGTCCAGGAAGTTGAACAAATACTTACCATTTGAGAGGACATCCTTCATACTCTTAAAGAGAACTTGGTCATGGCACATAACAGAATGAAGAAGCAAGCAGATCAAGGTTGCTCTGAACGTCAATTTCCAGAAGGGAATCAGGTGTTTCTGAGACTGCAACCATATAAGAAAATTTCCCTCAAGGCCGAGCATTGTCAGAAGCTAGCAACCAAATTCTATGGCCCTTACACAGTTCTCAAGCATGTGGGACAAGTCGCATATTAGTTAGCTCTGCCCAATCAGTCAAAGCTACATCTTTTTTTTCATGTTTCATGCTTGAAGAAGGTGATTGGAACCAGGTGCCAAATTCAAACCAACCTTCCAGAGTTAGCTAAAGAAGGCTCCATTTGGCTACATCCAGAAGCATTTTTGGACCAGCATGAGCATTTCCTGCGTCAGAGAACCATCTAGGAAGTGCTAGTACAGTGGAAAGACATGACTCCAGCAGATGCCACTTGGGAACCAGCTACCATTCTGCCACAATTTCCATATCTCAAGCCTTGAGAAAAAGGTTATTTTTAAGGGGGCAGACATGTTAAGGTCCTAACCCGCACATAGGTAGATCAATGTATTCATATGTAATAAAGGTCAATATTAATAAGGACTTTCAATAAAATATAATAAGGTGGATGTAAGAAGACCTAATAGAAGCTTCTGCTTCTAGAAGGATCTTCCTCTAGATGTTTCTCTTAATAGACATATTTAGTATAAATAAGAGGTGAGGGTATGATAACCCTAGCTTGGAGATTATTGTAATAGAACATTGCTCAACTGGAGGTTGCCCCCTTGAAGAGGTCTGTGAACATTACTATCTGAATCGAAGTGTTATTTCTGTTGCTATTTCGTATATCATTTATGTGTATTGTGAAGATTATGCTGGATATTTTACTGTCATTCTGTCATTTCTAGCATTTCATTTCTATTCTGCATATTTTATATATCTGGTATCTTGCAGTCCATCATTCTCAAAGGATGGAAATAATGTTGCAAGTCAACCATCTACACAAGGGAAGGAAAGTGTCAAAAGAACAAAGAAAGGAAGATATCAAGAAGCCATATTTACACCTCAAAGCAAATTCAAAAGAGAGACACGTTCAAGATGGACACCAAAGCAAAGGTATGAAAATGTTTTTCATGGTCACTGTTACTCAGGTAATGAATATGGTCACAAAGCTTTGGAATGCAAATATTATGCAAGGAGAGATAATGAAATATTTCATAAAACCCTGAGGTGTTGGAGATGTAATCAGGTAGTAAACATTGCTGCTCATTGTCACACCATGAGATGTTGCAACTGTAGTGGATTTGGCCACAAATCCCAGTATTACTAGAACACAAGAAGACAGTCCGTGATGAGGACTTCATATAGCATGAAAAGAATAACACATGAGGATAGAAGAGAAGAAAATGTAGGAAATATGGAGGTTCAGAGCTCAAGTTTTGAGAAGCGGGACACCTTCAGAAGTGGGTGAAGAAGACTAAACAATCAGAACAAAATGACAACCCTAAGGCAAGGTAAAGCTTGAATTCTTATTAAGAGTATGATGGCTACATTGGTAACAGTCATGTACATATGTGAGCTAACCTATAAATAGGTCTCTTACATATGAGACCTATCTGTATATAATGTCACAGCCCTCCCAACCCACAGGTCGAAAGTCCAGGCACACAAGATATTTCCTCTTCCAATGGCCCGAAGAGCTCTCAACAATGACTCTCCTATTTCCCTTTCGGGAAATCTGCACCCACAAATAACTATGATAAATTTCCCCCCTTTTATACTTTGGGAGATCGGACTTTGCACTTTCGCGAATCCGGTGGTCAAGCGCCTTGTTTCTGAGAATCTTGAAACACGAATTTCTGAGACTCTCATGAACTCGCAAGGTTGACTTTTCAACAACTCTTCATTCCATCGTGATTTCGGACTTCATGCTTTCGCAAATCCTGATGAAAATATTTCGAGACTTCACCCCATGAAACCCCGAAATGGTCAACGAGATTGTCTTCTCTGTCAATAGTGCACCACCTGTCCACCTTGCTGATTCTTATGGCCCACATGCTCCTTTCAGCCCGTCGAGACTTCACGCTCCATGATTTTGTGAGTCCTGATGAAAAGACTTTGGGACTTCAATTCCCAAAACCCCGAAATAGGAATTCATGGTTGAATCAAATGGACCTGGTTGGCTGGAATCTACAGTTCTGCCTCTCCTGAGCTTGAACCTTTTGAAGCACTCCCCGTAAATTCCCTGCTCCTCCTGTGATATCTAACGGCTCACGGGACTTCATGAATTCTCCATAGAGAATTCCAACTGTATGTCTCTTTCCTTCACAAGGACTTCTGCAACCTTTTACCCAAGTGGTTTTCCCATGGTACTCAACTTCCTGCGACACAGACTTGCGATGCCTTCTCAATGTTCCGATCCACAAACTTATTATGCTTCCTTCGGCCCCTTCGAAGGTTCAAATCTTTCTAAAGTTTTCCATGACTTTGAGTCTTTTAGAAAATTCCTGCTCATACTCCTTGTGGAAAACCTTCAAACACCTTCAAGTGTTGAACTCCCTTCGACTCTATGCACTCCCTGCAACAGTAGTCTCTGAATGCTTCACTCAGGTTACAAAACTTGAATCCCTACTCAGCCTGTTCACACCTTGCATGACTTATGTGCTCAACTTGCACTTTTGAAGAAATTAGAACAAAATCTATTCCTCCTGAGCTTTCAGAGACAAACCTCTGAACCCTTTGTCAAGACACTCCTTGTGGAAAATTCAACTGCACTCCTTGCAGGAACTCTTGCTCAGGTAGAGAAACAATTGAAACTCATTCCTTTACCCTTTCCTCTCAGATTTCAAAAATTCAACAAGAAATCATTCATACATAGCATAAAAGAAATTGAATGACAGAAAGAGTTTAACCATGAACATACCATTCAACATACACATACAAGAAACAAATACAACACCATGAATCTGAATTAAGACTTCTTCTATTAACTTAAATCTCTGTACATGGGTGTTTTTCAAACACAGTTTCTCCGCTCCAGCTCTGTATGCTCTTTTTCTTGGTAATGTCCTCCACTTCTATTCTTTTTTTCTTTTTTTTTACAATAATACAATGAGGGTGTCTATATCATGTTTCCCTCTCTCATTCTAAACTGTCTAATCTACACATTAACTTCTATCTACTTGCATTAACTATCATAAATGCCTTCTACCTACTAAGGACGAGATCGGATCGCTCAAGGTCCATTTACATTTTACAAGTGTGCCTCCACTTGATGACTTTATTAATGTTTCAAGACATTTTCAAAATTTGTGCTAAGCGCATTTTCAACTGTCTTTTATCTCCGCGCTGGCTCACTTGAGATGCTCCTGCATCATACTCCCTTTCTTGAAAATTTTCATGGGCTCCTGTCCATGAGCTCGCGTATGGTGTATGCATGCCTCTAGATCTCTGCTTCATTCTCCCAACTAGCATATTCAACTGGATGGTCCTTCCACTTGACCAAATATTCAAAGTATTTCTTTCGTCTGGTCTTCTTGCTGACCCTTTTGTCCAATATGCACTCCATCTGTGGATTTTCTGCAATTGGCATCTTCTTTGCCCATTAGACCTCTGGATTTTCATTTTCTTTTCCTATTTCCTCAGCTTTATATGGGTACAAATATGATATATTAAATATCAGAGAAATTTCGATCCCATTGGGTAATTCAATCTCATAAGCATTTTCCCCAAATTTCTTCAAGACCTTACATGGTCCAATTTTCTTCATTTTTAGTTTGTTATATGTTCCTCTCGGAAACCTTTCCTTTCTCAAATGTGCGAGGATCAAATTGCCAACTTAAAATTGAAGCTATCTCCTATGTTGATCTTCCCTCTGCTTATATTCCAGGTTCGAATGTTGCAATCACTCCTTCACCTGGCTGTGAAGTTCCTTCATTGCCTCTGCGAAATATTCTGCACTAGCGCTCCTAATCATAGTCTATTCTGAATCTCTCAGCTCAGAAATTCCTCTCGGATGCATGCCATAGACAATCTAAAATGGAATTTGCCCCATGATTCTATTAACTGATTTGTTATAAGCAAATTTTACCTATGGTAATATGTTGTCCCACTAGTTGTGGTGTCCTATCACCAAGCTTATCAACAAGTCTCCTAGACTTCTGTTCACCACTTCTGTATGTCCATCCATCTGAGGATGATAAGTCGAACTAAACGATAAGTTAGTTTCCATATTCTTCCATAAGGTCCTCCAAAAGTGTCCTATGAACTTAGCGTCTCGATCAGAAACCATGCTCTTTGGTAAGTCGTGAAGTCGAGCGACTTCTTTGAAAAACATATTCGTAATGTGAGTTACATCACTGGTCTTCTGACATGGAATGAAGTGTGCCATTTTGGAAAATATATCCACCACCACAAAGATTGAGTCAAACCCTCTTTGTGTTCTTGGAAACCCCAATATGAAATCCATGTTGACTACATCCCATGGCTTCTCAGGTATGGGAAATGGTTGATAAAACCCTGCATTCTATCTCTTCCCCTTTGAATGCTGGGAAATTCTGCATCTGTCCATGAATATTTTGATGTCTGCTTGCATTCCTAGCCAAAAATATGACTCATTCAACTTTGCGAACATCTTGTCATGACTTAAATGCCCAGCCAATCCTCCACTTTGTTTCTCCTTCAGTAAATTCTCCCTCATGGAGCATTTTGGAATAAAAAGATGATTACCTTTAAACCATAATCCTTCCTGGATCATGTATTTTGTCCATTGGCTTCTATCTCCGAGAATTGGATTCTCAGTTGCTTCGTATGCCCCTTTAAAATATGGATCATCTCTTTACATGTACCTGAGGTCATCAAAACCCAACTTTTTGACTTTGAACTCCTACCATAGCAAACACTTTCTGCTCAAAGCATCAACAACTTTGTTAGCAGTACCAGAAATATGTTTAATCACAAAAGTGAAACTTTGCATATATTCAACCCATTTTACATGTCTTTGATTGAACTTTTCCTATTGAGTCACAAAATGCAAAGCATGATTATCACTGTATAAGACAAACTCCTTCAGGATCAAGTAATGCCTCCATTTCTTCAATGCCTGAATGATAGCATAGAACTCCTTCTCATACATGAAGTATTTCACTTTCACCTCATTCAACTTCTCGTTGAAGTATGCTATCAGCCTGTCTTATTGACTCAAGACTGCCCCTATTGCAAATCCACTTGCATCGCATTTCACTTGAAATGTCTTTTGGAAATCCGGCAACACCAAAATTGGTTGTTCTGTAATTTTCTTCTTCAACAAATTGAAGATTTTCTCAGCCTATTCTATCCAGTGAAAAGATTTGTGTCTCTTCTTCACTGTGTCCATCATCGATGCACTAATCCCACTGAAATTCTTGATGAATTTTTGGTAGAAACTACCTAACCCATGAAAACTTCGAACCTCAAAGATATTCTTCAGTGATGCCCAATTTTTTATTACCTCCACCTTATCTGGATCCATCCTCAACTTATCTACAAAAATAAAAAACCCCAAATAAATGAGCTCTGTCTTCATGAATGAGGACTTCTTCATGTTTATCAATAGATTCTTCTTCTATAACCTTTTCATTACTGTAACCAAATGTTTTAGATGTTCGACTTCTATTTTATTGAAAATCAGTATGTCATCCAAATATACGATAACAAATTTTCCGATGAACTCCTTCAGGACTTCATTCATCAATCTCATGAAAGTACTTGGCATGTTCGTTAAGCCAAATGGCATAACAATCCATTCATACAACCCTCCGTTAGTCATGAAGGTTGTCTTCCATTCATCACCTTTTCTCATGCAAATATGATGATAACCACTTTTCAAATCAATCTTCAAAAAAAAATTTGCTCCACTCAAGAAATCCATCAGATCATCCATCCTTGGAAATGGAAATTTGTACCTGATGGTTATTTTTTTTATTTCCATTGAGTGAGTACACATCCTCTAGCCTCCGTCTTTCTTCGGACTGAGTACAGTCAGAACAACACATGGATTCAAGATTTCTTTGACCAAACCTTTGTCCAACAAATCCTAGACTTGTCTTTTGACCTCCTCATTCTCCTGCGGCGTCAATCTGTACACTGCTTTGTTTGGAAAACTAGCTCCTGGTATGAGATCAATATGATGACTCACACTTATAATTGGTGGCAACAAATGAGGTAGTTCATCCACTACTATATCAACGAACTCTTCCAGTAGTTCCTGAACCTCTTCGGGTAAATCATCCACCCTTGTGTTGGTCAAAACAATTATAGGCTTCCTGACAACAATGAATTGTGGATCCTCCTTCTTCTTAATCTCTGTAAGAAGTTCCTTCCCACTCATGAGATGTACAGTGTTACTTACTTCATGTTTCACCTCCTTATCCTTGATTGGAAGCAACATGTGAGTCCTCCCATTCTTCTCTAGGGTGTATGTGTTCATTCTCCCATCATGAATCAAATTCTTGTCATATTTCCACGGTCTACCTAGCAATAGATGGCAAACGTCCATAGGAATAATATCACATAATATCTTATGATTATATCCTCTTATCTTAAATTCAACTAAACACTATTTCCTGACAGTTACCTAATGTCCTTTTTGTAACCATGAAACTTTGTATGGGCTTGGATGATCAATCATCTCCAGCTCCATCTTTTCTACCATATTCATTGAAACGAGATTGTTCGTGCTACCACTGTCTGAAATAGCCTTGCATACCCTATCCTTGGTCTTGCAAGCAATCCGAAAAAGTATGTTTCTTTGGAATGAACTCTCCACCTCTTTCTCTGGTGTCAAAAGAGATTTTCACATCATCAACGATCTTCTTCCTTCAGCATCCTCTGCCTCAATATCCCGCCTTTATACTTTGGCAATCCAAGCCTCTCCTCCTTCTCTCTTTTTATCTGGACACTCATAAGATTTGTGCCCATTTTTTTCATATGTGAAGCATGTTATTACTCCACCTCTTCCTCTTCCTCTACCTCTGGTACGAGGAAAAATATTAGTATCAACATAATCTCCTCTTTATTTGGTATGTTTCCCTCTCTGTTTAGCATATTTCCCTCACTGTGAGCTTCCACCTCTCTCAGTTCTAGTCTGAGGTTTCTTCTAGTCCTTCTTGGGTTTCTGATTTTTTTCCTGGGAAACTGATTTGCCTTTGGTCTGACTTTTTCCTTGGCATCTTTGACCCTACTTTCGACTCAGCTTCTCTTCATATTTTAGAGCCATATGATAAGCATCTTCCACTTTTCAGATGGTCATCATGCTCATATCATCTTGAATGTTGTATCTCAGGCCATTCATGTACCTTGCAACTTTTTCTTCATCACTTTCTCGATGACTTTCCCTGATGTTCAGCCTATAGAATTCTTCAGTATATTCTTTCACTATCATCGACTTCTGTCTCAAGTTTTGCATCCTTCAAAACAGAGTAATTTGATAATCCCTGGGGATGAATTTTGCCTTCATATTTGCGATCATCCTATCCCAACTCTTGATCTTCTGCTTTCCTTTGCAGTGTATGTTAGCTTGTAGCTCATCCCACCACAATGATGCATGTCCTTTAAGTATCGTGACATCATGTTTGAACTTCTTGTCCTCTTCGACATCTTCATAGTCAAAATATGTGTCCAGAGCTCTAATCCAGTCTAGAAGCTCCTCTGCATCCAGATTTCCCTCATAAACTGGAATGTCCATTTTTTCTCTTGCACCCATTCTTGCAATAGCCCTAATCAAGCGTTTGTTTATGGCATATTCGGCTACAACTTCCTCCCCTTCATGTTCAGCCTCAATTTCACTTTTGGAATCACTAAGATCCCCAACATTGATTGTGCGCCTTTGTGTTGTCTCCATGTCTTTAAGTCTAGTGCGTAAGTCACGCATTTCTCTTCCCATGGTTGTATCAAGCATTTGCCTACCCCTTATTATTATCATTTCCCTATCCTCTAGTGGATCGGGTGTTTGCCTGTCCCTTCTTCTCGGCAGCATGGTGAATTCTCCTTTTCTTTGCTACAGAAAGCAAAAAAACCTTTATGTTCTCTAATACCAACTAATGTCGCAACCCTCCCAACCCGCAGGTCAGAAGTCCATGCACACATGATCTTTCCTCTTCCAATGGCCCGAAGAGCTCTCAACAATGACTCTCCTATTTCCCTTTTGGGAAATCTGCACCCACAAATAATCCGAGAAATTTCCCCCCTTTTATAGTTCGGGAGATCGGACTTTTCACTTTCACGAATCCGGTGGTCAAGCGCCTTGTTTCATAGAATCCTGAAACCTGAATTTCTGAGACTCTGATGCACTCACAAGGTTGACTTTTAAACAACTCTTCATTCCATCGAGATTTCAGACTTCTCACTTTCATGAATCCTGATGTGAAGATTTCGGGACTTCACCCCATGAAACCCTAAAATAGTCAACGAGATTGACTTCTCTATCAATAGCGAGCCACCTATCCACCTTGCTGATTCCTATGGCACAAACTCTCCTTTCAACTCGTCGGGAGTTCACACTCTGTGATTTTGCAAGTCCTGATGCAAAGAATCTGGGACTTCAATTCCCAAAACCCAAAAATAGGAATCCATGGTTGAATCCAACGGACCTGGTTGACTGGAATCTATGGTTCTGCCTCTCCCGAGCTTGAACCTTTTGAGGCACTCGCCATAACTTCCCTGCTCCTCTTGTGAGATATAACGACTCACGGGACTTCGCGAATTCTCCACAGAGAATTCTGACCATCCGTCTTTTTCCTTCACAAGGACTTCTGCAACCTTTTACCCAAGTGGTCTTCCCACTGTACTCAACTACCTGCGAGACAGACTTGCGATGCCTTCTCAATTTTCCGATGCACAAACTTCCTACGCTTCCTTCGGCCCCTTCGAAGGTTCACATCCTTCTAAACTTTTCCAGGACTTCGAGTCTTTCAGAAAATTCCTGCTTGCACTCTTTGCAGAAAACCTTCAAACACCTTCAAGTGTTGAAATCCCTTTGACTTTGCGCACTCCTTGCAGTAGTAGTATCTCAATGATTCACTCAGGTTACAAAACCTGAATCCCTACATAGCCTGCGCACACATTGCATGGCTTCTGTGCTCAACTTGCACTTTTGAAGAAATCAGAACAAAAGCTATTCCTCCTGAGCTTTTAGAGACAAACCTCTGAACCCTTTGTCAACACACTCCTTGCGGACAATTCAACTGCACTCCTTGCAGGAACTCTTTCTCAGATAGAGAAACAATTGAAACTCATTCCTTTACCCTTTCCTCTCATATTTCAAACATTCAACAAGAAATCATTCATACATAGCATAAAAGCAATTGCATGACAAAAAGAGTTTAACCATGAACATACCATTCAACATACACATACAAGAAAAAAATACAACACCATGAATCTAAATTAAGACTTCTTCTATTAACTCAAATCTCTATACATGGGTCTTTTTCAAACATAGTTTCTCTGCTCTAGCTCTGTATGCTCTTTTTCTTGGTAATGTCCTCCACTTCTATTCTTTTTTTTTTTTTTCACAATAATACAATGAGGGTGTCTATATCCCATTTCCCTCTCTCATTCTAAATTGTTTAATCTATGCATTAATTTCTATCTACTTGCATTAACTATCATAAATGCTTTCTACCTACTAAGGACGAGAGTGGATCGCTCAAGGTCTGTTTACATTTTATAAGTGTGCCTCCACTTGATGACTTCATTAATGTTTCAAGAAATTTTCAAAATTTGCGCTGAGCGCTTTTCCAGCTGTCTTTAATCTCCATGCTGGCTCACTTGAGATGCTCCTGCATCACTATAGAAAGCTACATACAGGTGGTAAAAGCCTTGGAAAGTAGGTTGTGCAAATAAGTTGCGACTTGGTGTGATGGTATAACTATGTGTTGCAGGGTCTGACATGGTCTGTTGCAGTGTCTGACATGGTTTGTTGTAGTTTTTAATGATTACATGTTGGCATACATAATTGATGTATGTATGGTGATGACATTTGGTTGAGTGTTGAAAGTCTATCCTTTATGCATTATACTAACTCTAGAGTATGGATTGAGGCTTTTTCTGTTGAGGAACAATGTCGGTTGTGATAGTGAAGTTATGGAACTTTAGTTATGAGATATATCATGATGATTATAGCTAGAGATGCCATTGATATATTAAGCCACACTTCTAGTACATGTATTTTTTGGATGCTTATTATTTATTGTAGTGCACGGTGGTTGAGGCAGATCTATTGGGGTACATGGTTGTTACATATTTGAGTTCCATTGATATATCTTATGATGTATTGTTAGAGGCACATTTGTTGGATATCTTGGTGCATGCATTTGGCATATGGTTGAACTACATATTGGGACATGTAGTTTATGAGTTGATGAGGTGGTTATATTGTACATCATTGATGAGTCGTAGTTTGATCTATGGTTGATGTGATTGATACACTTTTGGTGCATTGTTAGAAGCACTTGCTAGTAATATGATTGGAACATGGCTTATGGTTGATGTGGAATACATGCATGGGAACACATCTTGTTGAGGTTTGGTGCATGGTTGATGCACTTTCTTGATACAGGTGGTGATACATGTTTAGTGCAATGTTGATGCACTCATAGATGGTATATGTTTTTGGGTGATAGTACTTGGATAAAGTACATCATTGGTATTGATTTTTTAGAATATACTTTGGTACATGATGTATGGGATGATATAGTTGAGACACTTGTTATGATTCTTGAGGGTTGAGATACATGGTTGTGGAACTTGCATCATGGTAGAGGCATGTAATGAATGATATGACACTTGATTGAGGCACATGGATGACATGTTGGTAGAGGAATATGGTTGGTACAAATTTGGCACATGGTTGATACACTCCATTGATCATATCTTATGGTATATTGTATGGGATTGATATACATGGGTGTTGTGCATGGTAGGCACACAATATGGCATAGGATGTAGTTGGTTTATGTTTTGTTCATGATCCTCTATTCATTGTTGACATCTCTTTTTCTTCATGATTTATGGTATTGCATGAGTTTGATGGATGGACAGGTCCAAGGATCGTCACAGGAAGAGTGAATCATTCTTGATCAGTTGATCGGTGTTCTGGTTGAGAAGTAGCATTTGTAGCAGAAGAATATTGCAATGGTAGCATATTGTTCATATAGCAGAGAATATAGGGGGAGACATACCCATAGGGGGGGTCATTATTCTTCCCATGATTCCAAGAGGAGAGATTTATTAGATGCAAGGTAAATACTTGGAGAAAAGAGCACAAAGGCATGGTTCCAGGGGGAGATATGGTCAGAGAGGGAGCATGAGAGATGTGTCTTCAACATTACATCAGAGTTATATCCCTTTTTCAAAAGGATATATACTATTCAATGGAAGATCAAGGAATCCAGACAAGGGGAGCATCCCCAAGGAGACTTCAGGCAGGGGGATTGACTCCAAGGAGAAAACTACCCTTTTCCATTGATGTCAAAGTGAGAGAGATAATCACATTGATGTGATTGATATGACTATTGATGAAGATAAATTCCATTTCTACATGTTTCCATCAACGATTGGTGTTGAAATCAATGTTGGCATTTCCATCAATTCCAAAGGGGGATACTGTTGGATCATGTTGTCATTGATGTCAAAGTAACAATGTCTTGTCAAAGTATATTGATGAAGTATGTATTGCCATTGTTGTAAATGAATGGATGTCAAGTGAAGTCATTGATAAATGGATTCATGCATAGATGAATATGGATCGATGTGTTGTCATGTATATATGATGCATATATGGATGGATGCAGTAATGTATTGATCGTTGGATCATGTGGTCATGCATAGAATCAATGCCAAAGAGACAATGTCTTAGTGATGTATTGTCATGGGTTATTCTAGTTGGATTGATGTAAATATGACTCATTATTGTCTTTTCATGGTTGATAGGAAGTATAAATGGATTACCTCCAAAGTGATCCCCTTATGGTGAAATCCCTCATGGGAATATGCTTTGTGGTTGAGTTATCCTAGAAGTATGGTTAGAGAACCCATGCTTAATTGTGGAATAATGAGATGAATATTAGTGAATTTGTTAGTGAAACTATCCTAGATGGATAGTTCTTGTCATTCCATTTCTGGTGGTATGTGGAACTTCACCTAAATCCTCACAGTTTGAGAGTTATGGCCTTACAAAGTTGGAGGACCCTCATGTGTTGGATGGAAGCCCAAAAAGGTCAAATAAGTCAAAGTGGTTACAAAGAAGAAATTATTTAAATAATAAAGTGAAGTGATGAAGTCAAGGAGGATTATTTAAATAATAAATTTAATGGAGAACTTTATAATTATGGAAAGTGGTTATAAACGGATTAACCCTAAAAATAAGGAAAGTGGGTTAAATGGACAATTGGCCATGTGGAAAAAATGGCTAAGTGGAAAAAGTTGGATAAAGGTGGCTATGTGAACAAATGGTTATGTGGATAAAGTGTATATGTGGACAAAGTGACCTAGTGGATGCTTCTAAGGAAGCTACTTGGAGAGTATAAATAAGAGGCAAGGGTCTCTTGTAAGAACATCACTCTTGAGAATATATTGAATATCTATTCTGAGTAAGAGAGGATTGCAAGTTCTCATGGACACATCAAAGTTTCTATAAGTTTGAGATCTTGACGGCGAAATTTTCAGAAGTTTAGAAACCCTAGTTTCTGAAGGAGCATGCGGGCTGCAGTGAGCCAAAACACGTACATACATGGGCAACAGTGAGGTAGGGCGTATACACACTCAAGATGAAGGAGATAAGAGTGTGTACAATTGAATAAATTCATGGAGACTCGAGTGTGATTTGGTTCCAAGTTCATGAAGGCTGAAGCAAGTTCCATATCTCCATTCTATGGGCTCAGATCTCCCATAGAAGTTCCATTATGATTAAATGATTGTTTTGATCGATGCTCTTGCTTATGGTATGGTGAATTCTTAATGAATTCTTGGTATGGATATCAAGATATGGTTTTTGTTGTTTTATTGATAGAGTGAGCAACACTCTTATGTTTCAATACTGATATGGTTTCCATAGTATACTAGTTACTTATACATGGTTGAGTAACATTCATATTCTATGGTTGAAGAGCATGACTAAGTTATTCTAGAACATAGATGTGTTGTGATTGGTTATGGTACATATTGGAAAGTGAAGGGCATAAGTGGATGCGACAGAGGATGTAGAAGATATAAGTTCTTATGGAGAGAGAAAAACCTAGTTCTTAAGGAGGCACATGCAAGCTCTTGTGAGCTAGACCACATACATACGTGGGCTGCACTATTGGTAGGGCGTGTACATACACATGTTGCACTATTGATAGGTCATGTACCTATTGATATATTGGTATATTTTGAGGATTGAATCCTCTTCTCAGTTGGTTTTGGGTTGTGTAATATGAGTCTTTCATTGCAGAGATGGTGCTCTTGTGGAGTTTCTACTCTATTCAGTTGTTGTTGATAAACCCAAGAATTGTAGTCCATAATAAAAATTAAATTGTACATACATCTTGTGTTCTTTGTGGTGATGGATTATTGATGATATATGTTGTTGTTATCTATTGTTGATATATTTTCACATACAACTAGTTATAAATGACAGTAATAAGTGATGAGTAAATTGTGATTGCTAACTAAGGAGTTTTCAAAGGGAAGTTGAAAATGATCCCTACACTAATTCACCCCCCCTCTCAGTGTGGTCGGTGTGTCCAACACTCTTCTATTACAACCATTATAACCTCATCTCATAGACTCATAAACTAAATCATAAGGTTAACATAACAAGAAAACTAACAACAACTGTCATATTCACGCACATCTACAAATATTGACTATCAACACCACACATACATATGAAAGAAGCATAATACATAATAACAACAATTACTTATATTAAAAAACATACAGGAATTAAAATGATATCAAACATAGACAAATAAGAACACAATAAATAAGACAAGCACATAAAGAAACTTGTATTTTATGAAAATTCACCAACTGCATGCAGAGCCCAGACATTCCTTCCAACCATACACTCTATTTCTCATACGATTTCAGCAATAGGTCACCCCTGAGTTGGGCATTAACTCCACCAAGGAAAAAGGGTTATTGTTTCTAGGCTAAGGTTTGATACTTAGCATAATTTCTCAGTCCAAGGTCCTTCTGCTGCAACTAGTCTACATTTTTTCATTCCCCATGCACCTATTACACCCAATGAAGTCTGCCACTTCTATGCTCAATAGTCTGTTAGTTTCCCCAGTTCCCTACCAGGGTTCCCAAAAAAAGCCTAGACATGAATTATTTGATCCCTGCAACTATTTCTCAGCTTACTAGGGAACAATTCCTAGCAAAACTCTCACTTGGAGAGAATTCTCATGAGCCTGACAACCCGCCTCTTCAAAAACAAATCTCTCACCTGGAGAGATTTCTCACGGGTTTGAAAAACCACCTCTTCGACAACAAAACTATGGTTGAAATACATAAAACACTTTATAATTTTCTCTCTATAGATAAGGTAAAAGTCATCCTTCTCAGATGGTTTGACCCCTTCCGCAAATGAGAATAAATCCTAAAAAATAAGTTATTTCCCCGAATGAGCGCCCCCCCTGCCAAAATACACTAAGGCTGAAAATATATATTGCATGCCTTGAACTCGAAACTTGTCACATTAATAATTAGATTTATCCACTTTGTGACTCATTCCCATCCCCAAGAACAAAGGATAAATAAATTTCCATGACTTACACTTTTTTGAAAATATTAATAAAAGGTTCCCTAGGACTTAAGTCGGCCTTCTTTTTCCTTTTTCGGTGGAGTTATCCCCCCATATATTTTCATATGATATATCTTATTGAAGTGATGTGATAACAATAATAACTTTAGTATTATTACACTTTACAAGGATAGGCACATTGGCCTATTTGTGTCTTGACTCACCAACCTCATAATCACACAGGGTCTCCAGCCTCAATACATATACAACCACAGACACACCCACACCCACATATATATTAATTAGTTTGGTGTTCACTCCCAAGTCATTCCCATGCACTTATCGAAGTGCGCACAACATTGTGAAATGTGCGTACCCTTTCTTTCATGACAATTTCCCCTCACACTACTTAGATGCGCGTAAAACCAAACTTGGTTTCAACAACTCGCTAGCCTCTATGTACATTTACATTTATAATTGGTACAACATCTGACCAAAATATATGTACAATTACAAAGGTTTCATATTAGGTACATTAGATTCCCTTCCCCCTTATTTATGCACTGTCCTCAGTGCAACATATACAAATGTACATAGAAAATTTCAAAAATCTTCAAAAAGTTGTGAATACTCTACCCGCATAACATCCTCACTCTCCCAAGTTGCATCCTTAGGACCATACCAGTTCCATTGGACCTTTGACATCTCCATGGATTGATTCCAAATCTTTTTATTTTTTTATCCAATATGCAAACCAGTTGCACTTGAAAATCCAATTATGGCTCCACATGAATCACATTCCAATATGTAATAAGATTATCATTAGGTACATATTTTTTAAGCAATGATACATGGAAAACATTATGAATACATAAGGATGCAAGAAACACAAGCATATATGAAATAGGACCAATCTTCTCTAGGATTTGAAATTGCCCACAATAACATGATTCCAACTTAGAACAATTCCCCAACTTCAAGGAATTGTGTTTGGATTTTACTTTCAAGAACACATGGTCACCCACTTTAAAATATCTATGGGTGCTTCCTTTATCTATGCATATTTTATTTCTGTCTTGGGAAACCTTTAAGTTTTGCCTTATTTTTACCATATTCCTTTCCATTTCATAGAGTAGATCTCTCCCAACTACTGCATGGTCTGTTGCATTATCCCAACCTACCATTGTGTTGCACTTTCTACCATAAAGTTCTTCAAATGAGATAATATTTAAACATGATTAATACCCATTGTTGTAATAAAACTGTACCAAGTGAAGGTAGTATTCCCATTTTAATGGTTTATCCATCACATAATCCTAAGCATATCTTCAATCACCTGATTTACTCTCTCTATTTGTCCATCTATTTCAGGGTGATATGATGTGCTAAAGTTTATATTTGTCCCAAATCCTTTGAATATACCTTTCTAAATGTTCAAGGTGAACTTGGAATCTCTGTCATACATAATTTTCTTAGGTATTCCATTCAACTTAGAAATTTATCGCATGTGTATTTCAACAATGTTGTCTTCCTTTTGCGCTGACCTCACTGGGATAAAATGTGCAACTTTAGTAATCTTGTCCACCACTACCATAATAGAATCATGTTTCTTAAAAATATTAGGTATCTTAGTAATGAAATCCATGGTCACAACTTCCCACTTCCACTCAGGAATGGGAAAAGACTGCAACAAACCAACTGGATGTTTGTGCTTATCCGTGACATTTTGACATATAAGGAATCTATCAATAAAATCAACAACTTCATGTTTCATACTTGGCCAATAGTATTTATTTTTTACTATGACAATTGTCTTTTGGTAGCCTGGATGTCCTACCTAAGGAACCTTATGCATCTCTAATAATAACATACTTTTCAACTCCTAATCATTTGGAACATAGACTTTGCATCTATACATGAGGATTGCATCCTTTTTAAGTTCGTAACCTTGCAAAGTCTATTGTGACCTACCTTATTGTAAAGTTTACTTTATTTTCATATAACATTGATCGGATTTGGAAACTTCTAAAATTATATCACATAATGTTTATTTGTACATGCTAACAACTGTAGCATGCATCTCATGAACCCTCTTACTAAGTGCGTCATCCACCTTGTTCTCTTTTCCTCTAATATGCTTTATGTCAAAGTCATACTCTCATACTCACTAAGGAATTTTAACTGGTTGCTTTGTTTGAAATTTAAACTTGGATGTCCAAATAGATACTTAAGACCACTATGGTCTGTTCTCAACTCAAATATTTTACACATGAGATAATTCTACAACATCTTCAAGGTATGTACTATGGCTTCCAATTCTAATTCATGAGTAGCATAGAGCCTTTCACGTTCTTTTAAATTTATTGATTCGTAGAACACCACATGCCGATTCTGACTAAGGACTCCACCGATCCCTTCCTTGCATGCATAAATGTACATAATGAAGTCTTCATCTGGATTAACAATTTTCAAAATTGGTGCATTTGTCAACAAACTCTTCAGTTGTTGAAAACTAGCACAATCCATAGTCCATTCAAATCGTGCACATTTATTTTTCAAGGATGTGATTGGATACACATTTTTTAAGAATCTTTCAATAAAAAAATTGTAATAACTTACAATTCCCATAAAGGACCTCACCTCTACAAAATTTATTGGTGTTGTTCATTCATCAAAGGCCTTTATCTTTTCCAAATCCATAACTATTCCCTCCTTGGAAATGATATGACCCAAATAATGAATCTGTTGTTGGTAAAATGAGAACTTGCTCAGCTTTGCATAAATATGATTCTCCATCAGTACTTGTAACACCATCCTCAAGTGATGCTCATTCTCTTCTTCATTCTTTGAGTAAATAAGTATGTCATCCAGAAATACAATGACAAACTTATCTAAGTAACTTCTGAAAACTCAATTCATCAAACACAAGAAGACAACTGGTGCATTTGACAACCCAAATGGCACCATTGTGAACTCATATTGTTCATACCTTGTTTTGAATGTAGTCTCATTGATGTATTCTTCTTTAATTATCACTTTGTGATATCCATATATGAGATCAATTTTTGAAAATATCTATGCACCCCTCAACTGATCAAATAGGTCATCTATCCTTGGTAAATGATACTTGTTCTTTACTATTAACTTGTTCAACTTATTGAGGTCTATACAAAGTCTCATCATGCCATCCTTCTTCTTCATGAACAATACTAGGCAACCCCAAGGAGACAAACTTGGGAATATATACCCCTTATTGAGAATCTCCTCATGTTGCATCCACAACTCCTTCAGCATACTCATCCTATAAGGATTCTTGGATACATGTGCTGCTCTATGCATTATATTTATAAAAAAATCAATATCTCTTTAAATACATCCTCAAATTATTTCAGTATTGCGCAATCTTCAAGATTTGAATCTTTATATTTAGGTGCCTCCTCCATGTGTGAAAAAAATACTTGACATCTTTTTCTATAGATTTTCTTCAATTGCAAGGATGAGACTTCTCTAATAGTTACATCTCTTGGAATTCCTTGAATTGTTCTTAATTTTTTTGCCTCATTCAAGAAAGTAAACACCTTATTGTAACAGTCTAGGACAACATGGTTCTCATCCAACCAATCCATACCAATGAGGCAGTCCTATGATCCCAAAGGTACATGTAACATCCTTCTGTTGCGAGAACATGTTATTGACTTATTCTTTGAGGAGACTTGCTTGCAAGTGATCCAGTTTTAGTATATGGTTTTATGTTCTCTTATGGATTCTTATGATCATGTTGATGGATTATGATGTTATGTTATTTGATGTCATGTATTGAAAGATGATATTGACGATTTTACCCTAAGTGTGCAAGATGCTTGAAAAATTGGGGATGTCGATGGCATCAATTGACCTCCTTGGACTCCAAATCAAGTCAGGGACTGGATTGTATTGGTTTGAGTATTTTATTTATGCATATGTGACATATGATTGGGTATATTATGATATTGTTTACGGATCATTGATCATGTTTCGTTGATGGATGCATGATGACGATTGATTGCTAATTAGAATGACATAGGGAGTAAAGGGCCCATGCAAAAAAACCAGATACTGAGGGAGAGGTGTTGTAGAAGCCCTGTCATAGCCTACTAGCTCTCCCAATGTGGCTCAAATTGTAATTTAACGATTACCTAGCTCGAGAGATCCACGATGTCGTGAGGATAGACTGAGACAATCGCTCATGAAGATTCTAAGGGGTACATAATAAGGTAGGGTACTTATTCCTTAGAGGCCCTTAGTCTCTCACAAGGTCACCCGAATGGAGTGATGACCCCTAGCATTGGACAACTACCAAAACCAATCAAAGGTGCTTGACACCATTGGATCATGTAGTATGTCTTGAAGGGAATGTCGCGTAATTAAAATTTGAATCAAAGGCGAGTGGAACCCTTGGAGCATGTAGTGCATCTTGAAGGGCATGCCGCATAATTAAAATTTGAATCAAAGGTGAGTGGGACCCTTGGAGCACAGAGTGCATCTTGAAAGGCACATTACGGTATAAAAAAATGAGCTAGTGAATCTAGGTTTCCTAGAAAACTTGAGCAAATATTAAAACTTATAAAATATTGAGCACCCATTGAATTAATTAATTAATTAATTAATTAATTAACTAAAAAATGAAATTATTAAGCATAATCCCTAAGGTTCTAGGTGTTTGAAAATAAATATTTAAATAATCCTAAGTCTAAGTGAGTGAGAAGACTAAAAACTAATTTTTTAAATTAAATAATGAGGGGATGAAATAAATCAATTTAAGAATCAATAAAAATAAAACAAATCTAAAGAAGTGATTTAATACACCTTGTGCAAGTAAATACCAAATTAGAAATTAAAATACGAAAGGAATAAAGCATACAAGAAGGTGTAAGCATAGAAATGTATCTAAGGTCTAGTCTAACTAGAGAACATTCATATTTTAACTCAAATCTATTTTAGAAAGGAGTTAGTCATAAATGGGAAATAAAGGGAATAAAGGGACAACTAGGAGCGATTTTAGGAGTGCCTTTAGGATTTGTGAGGGAATTTGACATAATTAAATTAAATTATGGATTTATTTGTGCAACCAAGGGAATAATTCCTAATTAAAAAAAAAAACCGAATTAATTGTGAAAATGACAAGTTGTCACTAAGTAATTTCTATAAAACAAGTGGTTGAGAGGAGGAAGAGAACACACTGGTTATGAGTAAGGTTATGCTACAAAAATTCTGACTGGTTTTACTTGTGAGAGTTGGGATACCCATCTCGAGAGAGAGAGAGTGATGGCTTTACCTTGCGAGGCAAGCTGGGAGCTAGAGCATTCTGATTGTGTTGTGCGTGGACATTTTGTGGCTCGTGGGACAAAGTGGGAAGAAGAGTACCCCTAGTGTTGGCTGGGAGGTGCTGGTGAAGTCCCATGATCAGAAAGCAGGAGAAGGGAAGGAGTGTGATCTGCCGAATATCATCTTCAAGTTTTATTTTCATGATATACGATATTTTTCATTCAAAATTAAGTTGTATTGAGTTTAAGCATTGTATATATTGCTCTAGAAATCTCACCTTAAGCTGTGAAGAATTTTGATTTAGGAATTTCTAGTGTCCCTTATGTTTTTGAAATTTAGAAGGGTACTAGTATGGATGCATCTATTCCCAAATTAAAATTTATACATGAATTGTGGTAAAATAAAAGAAAGAAATCCAATGGAAGTACAGTTCCATCTGAACAGTCTTCTTGTCAACTCGCATTTCTGTTAAAATCCCCTATCTCCACAGAACAATTGAGAATGAATTTTTAACACCCAAATTAACCACTACAATATATTTTCCCACAATGAATTTAACCAGGAGAAAAACCTCATTTCATTTAGATTTATTGCCTCTGTGCCTTCACACTAAATGTCGTATGCTTGGTATCAGTTTTCTGCGTATTCATCTTTTCTTAGCAAATTCATATTTCATTACTCAATGAATTTGTTTTTACTGCATTACTCAACAAAGTTTTACTTCATTGCTCAGCGATTGTTTTCATTTATTCTCTGCATTTTTATATGTAAGACTTTCCAAATGCACTTGTTGCATTGTTCTCTGTGTTTTGGAAGAGTATTGAGCTCAGTGCCTTTCCCCATTTTATCAACGAATTCATGTTTCATTACCCAATGATCTTTTTGATCTTTTCCCAACAATTTTTGTTATCTTTTCCCAATGATTTATGTGATCTTTTCCCAACGATCCTTGTGATATTTTCCCAATGATTTTTGTTATCTTTTCCCAACGCTTTATGTGATCTTTTCCTAACGATCCTTGTGATATTTTCACAATGATTTTTTTTATCCTTTCCCAATGATTTATGTGATCTTTGCCCAATGATTTTTTTGATCTTTTCCCAATGATCTTTGTGATATTTTCCCAGCGATTTTGCGATCTCTTGCCCAAGGAGTTGGGTTCCTTATCCTCTTCATTGGGAGCCAAGGGTATTATACTATAAATATAGTGGTATCCACATGTATTTTTTAGGTGGTATCCACATGTATTAACATAAGTGCATAGGAAGTGATATCCAAGTGTATTAACAAAAGATGGTGATTTTTTTCTTCGCCTGATTAGGAACTTTTTCATTTCATGTTTCAATGTGACTTGATCATGTATTAAATTCATTATTTATCACAGTAATATGACATTCTTAATAAAATAATTTTGGCAGTTGGCATAGTGGTTTTTCCGGTTAAGAATTTTATGTGTATTTACTATTATATGATATATATGCCCAATA
>JZKD02S1232457.1:420379-471472 GCA_000966675.3 Picea glauca
ACCCGAGAGTGCACACCAGTGAAGGTTATGCTTGTTTGTCAATGCCATGATGATCAATGACATTTATTGTTTGTTTTCCTTGTAGCCTCCTTGTACTATACAAGTCTCTGCATCAAACTTGTAGCTCAAGACTATAATCAAGTATTTATTTTTGTTTGTAGGTGACACAACTAATAATAAGAACCTCCTTGCTGTCAACCAATGTCTTGATTGTTTGAAATACCCTTGAGCTGCTAGCACAAATATTTAATACCAAACACTTCAAAGAATCACTGTTGTTGTATTTTGAATCTGGTCCATTATTCTCACCAATATCTCCAATGCACTTAGGCAGGCCATCAACATCCTTTTATGTTTGTTGGAATATAAACCAACACCATTATTAAACACTTGCAACAATAAATGACATCAAGGATGGAAAAATGGAGCAATAGGATAACATAGATATAGCTTATAAATTTGGCATTTTATTCATGCTTGAGACAACAATAATAAAATCCAAGGATAATAATTTTTATGCATGAACTTGTCAACTAAGGATTGCCTCAAAATATCAATCTCCAACAATTTTAAAACTGTCGGCTTCAAATTCCTGTAATGCCACTTGAGTATGGCACAAGGAGGGTTTGAGATTAGATTTATAGTCTGATTATTTAGACAAGGGTAATGGCTCTACTACTTTCCAAAAATCATCCTTAATATAGGCCTTAAACGAAACCATCCTTTATTAGAAAACCACCATCAATACTACTTCAAAACTGATACAACTTTTACCTTTTTCCAGCTCCAGAAATATCACTTCAGAAATTATACTTGGCATAGATATGTGGCTAATCTTGTTCTCAAGCCTATGGTCATATTCAGGATTTGTTTTAGGGTTTGAACCTTTTAATTTTACCACAAAAAATCAACAAGAGTTTCACCCTCTCCTTCTAGGCCTACTATGTTAGTGCGACAACCTTTAGAGTGTTAGATGACTAGGGTATTAGTATTACAGATCTACTGTTATAGCATTTATGTGGTACATTTTAGGGTTCTGGCCCTTCTCCTAGCCTCTGACCCTTATTCCTTCACCAAAAAACCTTTAGATAGGGGTTTCAACCCTTGTCCTAGTCTTTGACCCTTTTTCCTTTACCAAAACAATTGCAGAAGGGGTCTGACCCTTTTCTTCTAGTCTACGACAAGTAAAAAATTTCCCTACAGTATTGTGAGTATCTTAGAGGCTCGTGGCCAAACCTTTTAGGCCTTAAATCAAACCTCAACTTCCTATTCTACAATTGATTTGGTCTAAGGTTAAGTATTGTTACGATTCTACTATTAGGACTCTTCTATAGCAGTCTAGAGGGGCCTCTCCAAGCTATGTTTTTTCTTCAAGACCCTCAATACCTCACCACATAATTTAAGTTGAGATACTGACCTCTTTGAGGGGTTTCTCCTTTTGTTGTCATCTCTTTATCATCTACCACAAGGAATTAAGAATGGTCCGAACCTCTTTCTATTCACTCCTATAGTAAGGTTTACCTTCAATTTTAATGTGCAATAGTCTTCTTCAAGCCTTCTCTGATACCATGTTAGATTTTGAATGAGTTATGGATCATGTATCTTCTTTAAATTTTCTATTTTACTATAACTTGAACCATAAATACTACAACAAATCAAGATTGCAAGAAGAATAACCATGCACAAGAACAAAAGAAGTATCTTGGAAAACCCTTCTCAACAAGGGAAGAAAACCTAGCCAATCCTTTTCTATATTCCTCAAGAGAGAGACCTCCAACACCATCACCAAACCTATTACACAAGAGGGTGTTGCAATTCTCATAATTTTAGACCACAACTTCTGAAATCATGAGATGACACAATGATAAGTGTCTTTCCTTAATGGGGATTCACCTTTATTTATATAATACTTTTCACATCAAATGATGTGTCTTTTGGCACAATAGGGACTACCTCAATAACTAAAAATTTAATTAATAATTACCATATTAATTATAATCTTTTTATATTAATTATCTTTTACATTATTTATCTTTTATATTAAGGTGGGGACAAACTGTACCCTTTACATTACAATTAAGGTTACAGGAAGGTCTAACTCCTGAACAATATAGAAAGGGATATCATACACCCACTAGTGCTCAACCACTAGGGGCACAACCATTGGGATTTCCATATCTATGGCTCACTACATTACACAAAATAACCACTTCTTCACTAGTGCTCAACCACTAGGATCATGTTCACCTGTGCTCATCCACAGGAACATCCACTCAAGAGATCTTCTTTACCAGTGCATTACACAGGAGAGTCATCTGGAGTTTCTCATCAAGTCTTTACTCAAAGGAGGCTAATGCATCATATTCATTTATGTCTCATGACGATGCACCCAACACTTTGGGATTTCACACATTCACCTTGTGCTCAACCACAAGAACACCCAACTCTGTAGATCTCCTTTCTCACTACGTTACATAGGAGAATCATTTGTAGTTCTTTTCGAATATCTATAAGGAGGAGGCCATCTCTACATTCCATATCTATCTCAGATAGGAACCACACACCCATTTCAGGGGATCTCTCTTAGGTTTGTGTCCTAGAGAATGTCTCACATAGTTGTTATCATCAATCAACCCAAACATTGAATAAGTTGTTTCCATGTACTTTTCCCTACTATCTCCATCATTATGGGCTCCTTGAAAATTGGATGTCCTTGTGGAGTATCTATGAAAAATGGTGGCTTATCCCCCTTCTTCCTCCATTCCATCTTTCTTTTCATCTTGCCTTCCCAAGCCTTTTGGAAAGTCGATCTTCCCCTTTACTGATCATAAAGACATTTAACACACCTTATGGATTCTTCCAATGGATTAGGGTCATCATACTTTATCATTTCACTGATAAATGAGGGCACCCCAATTAGATACCCATGAATTTTAACTTGATCATCCTTGATGAATACAACATATTTCAGCAGCTCTCAAATTATTCTTTCATACTCATCTATCATCATACTCCCAAGCTTGAGTTTGAAGAAATCTTTCATTTTCTTGTCATAGTATCACTTGGTTAAGTATTGTTTTTGAAAACACCTCTTGAAATACCTCCAAGTAACCTTCCTCTCATCAATATTTTGCACTTTCTCAAATTGATCCCACCACATTAATGCTTTTTCTTTTAGCTGATAGATGAAAATTATCCATTCTTTCTATGCAAAATAATTATGCAGCTCAAAGTACTTCCTCATACCCAAAAGTCATATTTCTACATCTTCATCCTTCTTTTGTTCACTCTCGAAGCTAGGAGGCTTGATATTATTCATTTCTCCCTATAGCTAATCCACCCCGATCCTTGTCTTATTATTTATGACAAGAGATGGACTTGAGCTACTGTGTGATTTTCTAAATGAATGCTTTGGTGAGTGGTGATGATGCCTATAAACACTTATTGCTTCTCTTATTTTCTCATCCTGATACTTGGGACTTCTTGACCTACTTGTCTATGTCTTCTTATCCATTTTCTTTTCTATTCTATCCAATATTTTCATCTATTTGAAATTTAAGTCATCTTGATGCTCATTGTATTTCATGAGCCTTTGATTATCAACTTTATATATTTGGACATCTTTTTGCAATCCCTTTATTATTTCTACCAAGTTAATGCACTCCTCCTTGGATTATGTACCATCAACACCCAAACCAACATACATATCCCCAAGTTCATCATCATGGATTAAAGCTCTTTGTTCTTCTTCCATGCTTCTTGAATTTATGTGTTGATTCTATCCTGCTCTAATCGTTTATATTTCTACAAAATGTGCAGGAAACAAGATTTGTTAGGTGAATTCATTAAAACTCGGCACCATTTTGTTGGAATCCTTCCTTATGAATATCATGTGTGTATTGGCATTCAACATGTATCAATTCATGATATTAATATTTGACATATACACTTCATATCAGTCTTGTGCATACACCATGCAACCCCAATTTTTTAGTGCACAAACCCATGAACAATTATTTACTACGCAATTCTGGTGTTGCATCCCACAATGTCCAAAATTTAGTGTGCACATTTGCACATTCTTATTTTATGCGCACCATGGCCACACTATAATTCTAAATTCAACTACATATCATTCCAAAATTTTTCCTTAAATAAAAAATCGACCCATGCAAGCTCAGTGTTGAAATTGAAGCTCTGGTACTTCTTGTTGGCCTATGGCCCATACAAGTCTAGTGTTGAACCAATAGCTCTCATAACAAATTATAACTTGCCCAACCATGTAATATAGGATAGGTCACACAATAACAAATGTTGTCACTTTGAAATCAATCTATAACATCCCCATTGCCAAAATTCTTTTGATACCATACTCTAATATCATCCACCTTACTACTGAACAATGTTTTTCCAAAAAGGCATTGCACGAACTCTACTCTAAACACTAGTCTACACATTATCACTTGAAGTAACTCAATCAACCACAAGATGATTTGTACCACACAACTTATAACAATTGAAATAACACACAAAAACTATGCACAAGTACACTAAACACACAACACTACTATGTGCGCAACCATTCTAACATCACACACTAATTTTGTCCTCCTAGTGTGCACAGACTACTTACTTGTGTGCACAAGTAAATCCATCCTTTGTTGCACAAAATGTATTCTTTGAGTGCACAACCATTGTAACCTCATCTCAGAGAATCATATCCAAAATCATAAGGTTAACATAACAAGAAAAATAACAACAACCGTCATACTCACACATGACTACAAATATTGACTATCGACACCACACATACATGTGCAAGAAAGATAATACAAAATAAAAAAAATTACTTATATGAAACAACATACATGTATTAAATCCATATCAAACATAGATAAATAAGAACATAGTAAATAAGACAAGCACATAAAGAAACTTGTATTTTATGAAAAGTCACTAATTGCATGCAAAACCCAGACGCTCCTCCCAACCCTAGAATCTATTTCTCATAAGATTTCAACAACAGGTCACCTCCGAGCTAGGGATAAACTCCACCAGAGAAAAAGGGTTCATATTTCTAGGCTAAGGTATGATACTCAATAGAATTTATTAGTCCAAGGTGAAACTACTACAAATAGTCTACAATCCCTCATTTCTGATGCACTTGTTACACCAAAGGAAGTGTGCCCCTTCTTTGATCAGTAGTCCCGTGGCTTCCCCACTTCCTTTATAGGGTTTCCAATAGTAGGCCATAAAGTTGGTATTTGAGCACTACATCTAATTATTAACTCACTAGGGAACAACTCCCAACAAAACTCTCACCTAGAGAGAATGTTCACTGGCCTGACTACTCACCTCTTCAACAAAAAATCTCTCGCCCATAGAGATTTCTTATGGGCCTAGAAACCCACCTCTTCGACATAAAAACTCTAGTTACAATACATAAAACACTTTAAAATATTCTCTTTGTAGATAAGGTAATATCCATCCTTCTCATATGGTCCAAACTCTTTCAACACATGATAATCAATCCTAAAAAATGAGTTATTTCCCTAAATGAATTCTCCCACAAAATACACTAAGGCTGACAATATATATTGCAAGACTTCAAATCGACACTTGTCACCTTCAGAATTAGACTTATCTAGTTGGTGACTCATTCCCATCCTTGGGACCTTAGGATAAATCAGTATCCACGACTTACACTTTTCTAGAAGTATTAATAAAATATTCCCAAGGACTTAAGTCCCCCCCCTGTTCCCTTTTCCGATGGATTTATCCCCCCATATCTTTTTTTCTGATTTGTTTGTGCACAACAATGTGATAAAATTAATAACTTGAGTATTATTAAACATTACAAGGATAGAATCACTAGACTATTTGTGTCCCAACTCATCAGCCTCATAATCACAAAGGATCTCCGGCCTCAATACATATACATACATACATACATACATACATACATACATACATATATATATATATATAAATTAACTTAGTGTGCACTCCCAATTAATTCCCATGCACTTACCCAAGTGCACGCAACACTATGAAATGTGCACACCCTTTCATTGATTACACTTTCCCCGTGCACTACTCAGGTGCACACAAAACCAAACTTGGTGCCAACGACTCACCAACCTGTATGTACATTTACATTTACAATTGGTACCATGAATCATGATTGTATATGTACAATTACAAAGGATTCATATTAGGGACATCGCATTCCGCTCCCCCTTATTTATACATTATCCTTGGTGCTCCATTGAATGTTTACCAGCTCCATGGCTCAATTCCAGAGATGTGTGATTTTTTGATCTAATATGAAAATCAATCACACTTGAAAATCACCTTCTGGATCCACCTGAATCACATTCCAATCAATAATATGATTATCATCAGGTACATACTTTTTAAGAAATTATACATGGAAAACATTATGAATACACAAGGGTGCATACAATGTAAGCATATATGCGACATGACTAATCCTCTCTAGGATTTCAAATGGCCCACATTAATGCACTTCCAACTTAGAGAAACTCCCCAACTTTAGGGAACTACATCTGGATTTTACTTTTAAGAACACATGGTCTCCCACTTTAAACTCTCTATGGGTTATGCCTTTATCTGCAGAAAATTTCTACCTATATTGGGTAGCCTTTATGTTCTTCCTTATTTTTACCATTTTCTCTTCGATTTCCCAAAGCAGATCTGACCCAATTACTGCATGGCCTACTGGATTGTCCCAACTTACTAACATGTTGCACTTTCTATCATAAATTGATTCAAATGGGCTCATCTTTAAATATTCTCGATACCCATTGCTGTAACAAAACTCTACAAAGTAAAGGCAGTCTTTCCATTTTAATGGTTTATCCATCACATACATCTTGATCATATCTTCAATCACCTGATTTACTCTCTCTATTTTTCCATCTATCTTAGGGTGATATGCTATGATAAAGTTTAGATTTGTCCCAAATCCTTTGAATAACCCTTTCCAAAAGTTTAAGGTGAACTTGGAATCTCTTTCAGACACAATTTTCTTAGGTACACCATGTAGATTAGCAATTGCTCACATGTATATTTCAGCAATGTTGGCTACCTTGTGTGTTGACTTCACCGGGATAAAATGGGAAACTTTAGTAAGCTTGTCCACCACTACCATAATAGAGTCATGTTTCTTAATAGTATTAGGTAGCTTAGTAATCAAATCCATGGTCACAACTTCCCACTTCCACTCATGAATGGGCAAAGGTTGTAGTATACCAGCTAGATGTATGTTCTTAGGCTTGACCTTTTGACATTCAAGGCATCTAGCAATAAAATCGAAAACTTCCTTTTTCATAGTTGGCCAATAGTATTCATTTTGACTACAACAATTGTTTTCTGGTAGCTTGGGTTTCCTTTGCCACATAGAATTTGCGTTTATACATGAGGATTCCATCCTCTTTAAGATCGTAATATTCCAAATTTTGTTCTAACATACCTTGCTTTAAATTCATCTTTATGATCACATAATGATGATATGATTTGGAAACTTCTAAAATTTGGTCACACAACTTTAATTTGTAAATGATGATGACTGTAGCATGTATCTCATGCATCCTCTGGATGAGTGAATTAACCAACTTGTTCTCTTTTCCTATGATATGGTTTATGTCAAATTCATACTCATTGAGGAATTATAACCACCTTCTTTGTATGGAATTTAAAATTGGCTATCCAAATTGATACTTAAGACCACTATGGTCTATTCCCAACTCAAATATTTTACCCATGAGATAATATTTCCACATATCCAACGCATGCACTATGGCTTCCAATTCTAAGTCATGAGTAGAATAAATCCTTTCATGTTATTTTAACTTTCTTGATTTGTAGCAAACCACATGCCCATTATGACTAATGAATCCACCAATCCCTTCCTAGAATTCATCCATGCACACAATGAAGTCTTCATCTGGATCAACAATTATCAAAATTGGTGCACTTGTCAACAAATTCTTTAGCTACTAAAAATTCCTTACACAATCTGGAGTCCATTGAAATTGTGCACCTTTCTCTTGCAAGGATGTGTTTGGATACACATTTTTTAAGAAGCCTTCGATAAACCTTTTTTAATAAAATGCAAGTACCATAAAGCACCTCACCTCTATGACATTTCTTGGTGTCTCCATTCCTCAATGCATTTTATCTTTTTTGGATCCACACCCATTCCCTCCTTGAATATGATATGACCCAAATAATACATCTGTTAGTGGTAAAATGAGAACTTGCTCAAATTTGAATAAATATAATTATCCCTTAGTGCTTGTAACACCATCCTCAATTATTTCTCATGTTCTTCTCCAATCTTTGATTAAATAATTTTGTCATCCAAAAATACAATGAAAAACTTATATAATTTACTTAAAACTCCATTCATAAAAAAAACAAAGACAACTAGTGCATTTGAAAACCCAAATGACACCACTGTGGACTCATAATGTTTGTACCTTGCTTTAAAGGAAGTATTGTTTATGTCTTCTTCTTTAATTATCTATTGGTGATATCCACATCTGAGATCAATTTTTGAAAATATCTGCATGCCCCTTAGTTGATCAAAGAGGTCATCTATCCGTGGTAAGGGATACTTGTTATTTAATGTTACCTAAGTCAACTTCCTGAAGTCAATACAAAGTATCAATGTACTATCCTTGATCCAGGTGGATATTGGTGGCCACCCACCTTTTCCAACTGGCTCAAAACAATTTTCTGGCAATTTTGGCAATTTATTATTTTTAGCAGTTTTGATCTTCCAGAGTCGTTTTGAGGCTCTAAGCTACGTTTTTTGGGAAAAAGGGGAGGAACATGGAATGAAGTTTTATGTTTCTCACACAAAAGATGTATTCCTTGGATATATATTTCCAACGAGCTATCGAGCACCCCAAACAAAGATCGTATACAAAAGTTATGCCCCTGGAAAGTTGACATATCAACTACCCCCATCAGGGCTTTCAAACCTTTTGGATTTTCATTTTCCAAGGTTAGGGTTTTGGATTTTACTTATGTTAAAAATGTTCTTAGAGCCTCATTGTAACAATCATCTTCTTGCGAATGCGAGTAGCCATCACATCGTTTCTCAGAGATAAGTTGCCACCATTCTAGCGAGTCTTTCATTATGTATTTTTACAGTCTCTGTACATTTATTTCATTAATAGAAATCATGTATTACTGTATCTATGTATTTATGGGTGGATCTATGATACATTTATGTTATATTATTGGATATCCGTGATATATCTATGCATTTATTTATTATGTCTCTGCTTTCATTTTATGCCGAAAATAATCTAGATTAGTGGTATTAGAGCAGGTTGCTCTTGATCGTTTTTCAATGCATGTCCCCGACGAGGTATGAGTATATAAAGTTGGGTCTCGATCTTGTCTCTCTTGAGGAAAATTGCTCTCGCACACCCAATAAACCCTCAATGGTGGAAGAAAATAAAAACGATGTAGCAGATGAACCTATAAGTATGTTGCTTGAGAAATCTCTCACACGATAGAGGGACAAAATGATGGAGAATTTTTCCCACATCCTTCAACGTATGTCGATAGCAACATGTGCATCTTCATCAAGAGACCACTTTGGAAGAACCTCACCTTTTAAGGTACAAGTTAATTTTGATATTCCTATCTTTGAATAACAAATAGATGCAGAAGCCCTAGACAAATGTTTAAACCTACTGGAAGGTTATCTCTCTGTTCACAATTTTTTTGATAGAGAAAAGATTACCTTCACACTCCTTAAAGCTCTCCCCAATTTCAAAAATTGGTGGGAAACATACTGGGAGAAAAGTTCCACAAAGGAGTGTGGAATATATGGGGTCAAGCTCACTTGAGATTTTTTTGTGGATGCGGTAAAGAAACAATATTACCCTGTTGGGAACTATGAGGACCAATACATGAGATGGACCACACTGTGACAAGAGAGGGGCCAAGTAATTCCGAAGTTCACCAATACCTTCCATACCTTGTGCACCAAGCTGAGTATCAATAACTCTAAATGACATTTGGTTCTAAAATACCGCGGGGCTCTACGCAGATACATCCAAACTGAAATGGATTTTTTGGACATCTCATCACTCGGTTCTGCTTATCGATATGTTGTTAAAATCCAGAAGAAATTTAAGCACTAGAATAAATGGGAGTTTGGGTCTGCAAATCCGCAACAACCAAAGTATGACAAAGACTATGCTAACAAATAGTCTCCCAAAAACTATTCCAAGCCATAGGAAAAGAAAGGTCACAGGAAGACCAAGAAGCACACTGGAAAATGGTGCGATTTCCACAAAATCCCTTGGCACAACACTCATGAATGTTGCTAAAAAAAGTCATTGGTGGCTGAGATCAAAGACAAGGAGTCGAACCATGATTTAGAATATGATTATGAAAATACTGGTAAAAGACAGATCATCGATGCATACCCCACTTCTATTGTCGCGACCACAACAATTCAACCAGAAGAATCAACAGATCCTAAAGAGGGGGAGTGCCTTTTTCATTCACAGATGTGGGTGAAGGGGACCTTGTTGCATTTTATTTTTGATAGCGGAATCCAGAAGAAACTCATCTTAGCAGAGGTCGTCAAACAGTTGGGATTATTGACAACACCACACCCACAACCATACAACATCAGGTGGCTTCGCCAAGGATGAGATATTCATGTCAGCCAATAGTGTTGATTGTCATACAATGTCCATCCCTTCAAGGATGAGGTATTATGTGATGTTTCCTCACTGGATATGTGTGATGTTCTCTTGGGTCAACCATATATGTAGAAGTGCCATGTTGTTTATGAGTCTCGACCTGACAGTGCCATTGTTTTTCTAGGGGGTCATATCTACATAATACCAGAGGTAGTTCCAACTATTGTTCCACCTAAACAGTGTCACAAGGTAGTATCTCATAATAAAAAATTCATCTTCTCACAATCTATTCAAAAGGGGAATGGAAGGATACTGTAATCACTACAGCCTTGGCCCAAGCACCTTCTATCCAATAGAAACAGGTCGACAAGATTGCATAAAAATGAAAAGATTCCTTCTACACACAGTTATCTTGGATTAACTAGTTGAATAGATTAAACCTCTCCTATGACAGGTTCATGACAAACTTCCACAAACTGAGCAGCGCGACGTCTCCAACAAGGCAAGCAACTCACCAAGATTTAGATTCAACAAACACTCTTTCCTCTCCCCTGAGCACTCAACGCAATGGAAACCATTGATTCCTAAGGAGAGAGGATTGATCTAGGTGGATATAAGTGGCCACCCACTTTTCCAACTAGCTTAAAACAATTTTTTGGCAATTTTTGGCAATTTACTATTTTTAGCAGCTTTGAACTTCCGGAGCCATTTTGAGGCCCTAAACGACGCTTTTTGGAAAAATGGGGAGAAACATAGAACAAAGTTAGATGTTTCTTTGAAGTTTGATGTTTCTCACACAAAATATGTATTCCTCGGATAGATATTTACAATCAGCTATCGATCACCCCAAACAGAGATCGTATGCAAACGTTATGCCCCTAAGAAGTTGACGTATCAACTACCCCCATTGGGGCCCGCAAACCTTTTGGATTTTCATCTTTCGGGGTTAGGGTTTTGGATTTTACTTATGCTAAAAATGCCCTTAGAGACTCATTGTAAAAATCATCTTCTTGCGAATGCGAGTAGCCGTCACATCTCTTCTTAGAGACAAGCTGCCACCATTCTAGCTAGTCTTTCAATTTGTATTTTTATAGTCTCTGTACATTTATTTCATTAATAGAAATTGTGTATTACTGTATCTCTGTGTTTATGGTTGCATCTCTGATACATTTGTGTTATATTATTGGATATTCGTGATATCTCTGTGCATTTTTTTATTATATCTCCACTCTCATTTCGCACCAAAAATAATATGAATCAATCCTTCTTCTTCATGAACAATAATGGGTCACCCCATGATGACACACTTGGGCATATATACTCCTTCTTCAAAAAATCTTCAAGTTGCATCTGCAACTCCTTCATCTCTAGCGTACTCATCCTATCATGAGTCTTGGATATAGGTGCTCCTCTAGGAATTAAATTTATAGATAAATCAATAGTTATTTTTGGTGACAACCTTGGTATATCTTTATAGACATCCTAAAATTCTTTTAGTACTGTCCAATCTTCAACACTTGAAACTTTATCTTTAGGTTCCTCCTTCATATGTTTTGCAAATACTTGACATCCTTTCCTTATTATTTTCTTCAATTGAAAGGCTGAAACTTCTCTGATAGTTAGAACTCTTGGAATTCCTTGAACTTTTCTTAAATTTCCTGCCTTGTCCTAGCAAGTAAATGCCTTATTGTAACTTTCCAATCCACACCAATAAGGAAATCATACAAGCCCAAAGGTATGATATTTAAATCAACATTTGTGTAGAGTCCATTAATTTCTTTTGGACATGCCTTGACCATCTCATTAATTTTCCTTTTTTCTCCAGTAGCTAATTGCACCAACTAAGGTTTTCTAGGATTGCTTCTCGATAATTAGAATCTTTCTATCATCTTAGGATCTAGATAACTATAACTATCTCTTGAATAAATTAAAATAACAATGGGTTGATAATTAATATTACCTTCCACTTCAATCATGTGTGACTGAAACTTATCTTTCTTTTTATCCAGTGCTACATAAATCCTAGGTACATTTTTGCCCATATCTTGAACTATCGTAGCTTTTTGTACACCATGCCCAGTCCTCACCTTATCACTTATTTGAGGGAAATGTATGTGCATATGATATCCTCCACAAATGTAATGTTCCTAACTTGGCTAGTCTAGGAAACGTTGCTAATGTGTGTGTAGGATCAAAGGTTTACATCATATAAATGATCATACAAATAACAAACGCGACAAAGGATTGAAAAGTTTGTATTATGATATCTCTGTGGATTAAAAAATGGTTGAATGTGGCTGAATAAACTGAAAATAATCGAATAGATCAACAAACAAAGGATCTTATCTGGAATACAAATAAGCAACTATGGCTGAATAAAATAACAACACTCGGCTAGATCAAAATACAAAAGGATCTTAGCCAAAATACAAATAAGCAACTAAAAGATAATACCCAAAATATGGGAGCACCGCAGAATCAATGAAGAATGATGGAAGACCTTGATGATATTCTCAGTGACTAGGGTGTGTCTTTAAACACCAAAATCATCCAACTGGTGTCTTCCTCCTGGAATACACTGAACTATCTCTCCTAAGATGAGTCTCTTCTCCTCAATGACAAGTCATAATCTGTATAATGATGAATTAGTTCGTTGACCCTTCCTTTATAGCTTTCCAAAACCCTAAATCATGTTGAAACCCTAATTCACTGTTGATTTCCAAAACCCTAAATCACAGTTGAAACCCTAATTCACTGTTGACTTATATTTTTAGCTCATAATGACTTAAAAGTGCTTTTAACCCTTTTTAGCTCAATGTCACTTTTCGAATATAACACCTATGACTGGAGTGACCTTTAGTAACCCTATTTTCCCCTCTTTGGCCCTGGATTTAGTCTAATAGGGTGGTTTAGACCATTAAGCCTCCTCTCTGGAGCTCCTATTTGGAAAGGGACATTGTAGTCCTCCCTTCCCGAAATTGCTTGTCCTCAAGCAATGCTAGTCCAGGGTGCTGCAACACCTGCTCGCTCTCCCAAGTAGAGTCCTCTACTGAAATCCCTCTCCATCTAATCAAACACTCTCTGATGACATTGCTCCTCATTTTCCACTCTTGGAACTCCAAAAAATCCTCTGGAACTAACTCCAACTATCCCTCCTCATCCAATGGGGGAAGATCCTCTGATGTGCTAATGAATTGTCCCACTGCCTTTTTTAGGAAAGACACGTGGAACACATTATGAATATTGCTCCCCTCTAGAAGCTCTAGCTCATAAGAAACCTCACCTACTTAGTGCATGATCCTGTAAGGACCATAAAATCTGGGTTTGAGATGACTATCTGTAGGATTGGAGTCTCAAGAAAACCAAATATCCAACCTCAAAGTTGCGCTCTATCATGTGCTTGTCCGCACTTATCTTCTGTCGATTTTGCACTATCTGTAGGTTCTCTTTCAACAACTTGAGGATATCCTGAATCTCTATGATCCAATCCTTGGCCTTCGGAGCTCTTCTCTCCTCGAAGACCAAGTCTACCAATGTGGGAGCATCATATACGTACAATGCTCAGAAGGGTGTCATACCAATGGACATGTGGAAGGTGGTGTTGTAGCAATGTTCTCCTAAATGTAACCACTTTACCCACGTTCTCTATTGTCTTCCTACATAGTTACTCAAATACCCTTCAAACCACTTATTGGCAATCTCGGTCTACCCATCTGTCTGAGGGTGATAGCTAGTGCTAGGTGACAACTCTATCCCCACCAACCAAAACAACTCTCTCCAAAATGTCCCTATGAACCAACTGTCCCTTTCACTGATGATATTCTTTGACAACCCATGAAGTATAAAGACCTCCCTGAAGAAAATCTCGGCTACCTAAACTGCATTATACTTTGTCGGTATGGCATAGAAGTGAGAAAACTTGGTCAATTTGTCAACCACTACATATATATGGTCCTTACCCTGGACCTTGGGTAGACCAGTGATGAATTCCACATATATATTCTCCCATTTCTGCTCTAGAATGGGGAGTGGTTGAAGTAGCCCTGCTAGAAGAACATGCTCTGACTTGTTCTGCTGGAAATTCACACTCTCACTGACGTGTCTCATAACGTCCTGTTTGAGTCCCTTCCATGAGAACCTCTCTCTAATCTATCTGTAGGTTTTGAAAAACAAGTGGGCTTTCCAATCTGTTGAAATCTCCATGAAAGAACATGTCACAGGTCTCCTTGATAGTGCATCGGCCACAATGTTCTTCTTCCCCTTGACATACTCTATGTCAAAGTTGAATGCCTATACCTTCGTCACCCATTTCTATTGGCGCTCACTGAGGTCCTTCTTCTCAAGGAAATACTTCAAACTGTTTTGGTCGGTCTTGACCAAGAATTTGCTACCCACCAAATATTGTCTGAACTTGGTCAAGGCATGCATGATTGCCAACATTTCCTTTTCATAAATGGAGTACAACCTCTTAGGTTGACTAAGATTTTTTCTCTTGAATACAATGGGGTGTTCTTCCTGCATCAAAACTGCCCCGATCCCTTCGTCGAACGCATCACACTCTAGTACAAATGTCAAGGTGAAGTCTGGTAGTTCCAACACTAGACAAGTGCCCATGACTTCCTTCATGTGATCAAAGGCTTCCTATGATTTATCAGTCCATATGAAGGACCCATGCTGGGTAATATTTGTCAACGGTGCTCCAAGATGAGAAAAACCCCGGATGAACTGCCTATAGTAGTTGCACATCCCGAAGAAGCTCCTCAATTATGTCACATTCTTGGGCATTGGCCAATCCAGAATGGCCATGATCTTCTCTTGGTGCACTTGTACCCCCTATGCACTAATGATGTGTCTTAAGTAAAGAAACTTTGTCATACTGAACTCACACTTGGAATCTTTGGCATATAATGATTGTGCCTCCATGATGCTCAATACCTCATCCAGGTGCCTCATATGCTATTCCCATGACCATCTATAGATCAAGATGTTGTCGAAGAAAACCAAGACTGATTTCTTTAAATGATCCTTGAATATATGGTTCATGTAAGACTGTAATGTAGCAGGTGCATTGGTTAGCCCAAATGGCATAACCAAGAACTTGAAGTGTCCAAAATGACATCAAAATGTCGTTTTCTCTATGTCCTACTCTCAGATGTTGATCTGATGATATATAGAGCGTAGATCAATTTTTCAGAAGAAAAATGCCCCATGCAGTTCATCCATCAACTCGTCAATGCATGGGATAGGGTATCATTTCTTGATGGTTTTCTTGTACAAGGCTCGGTAATCAATGCACATCCTCATGGTGTCATCCTTCTTCAGAACTAAGACAACTAAAGAAGAAAATGGGTTGTTGTTGATTCTTATGTGTCCCATCACCAACAATTCCTTGATTGCCTTATCTATCTCATCCTTGAACCTCATAGGATGATGATAGGTGGGGGTGATCATAGGTTTCCCCCTCTCCTCCAACTCAATGGTGTGCTCAAACCCCCTGTCAGGTGGTATCCCTAGTGGAATTGCCTCAAAGACCTGTTGATGTCGTCCCAATAAATTCTTGATCTCTGTATGGTATTGTTGTCGACCTTATGAATCCTTTTGAGTAGTGATCAAGCATTCTGTGGAATATTCTACCTCCCCATGTCTGAATATCCTCTCCATCCTCTTGGTTGAAACTATCTTGGGTTCTCATGGCGACATACCTCTTAGAACAACATTCTTCCCATCTTGATCTCTAAATCCCATTTCCAAGGTTTGGTAGTTGGTAGTGATTTTTCCCAAGGTAATCATCCACTGAACTCCTAACACCACATCTGTGTCTGATAGGTCAACCACATAAAATGTGTCTCTCACTGTGTAGTTTCCTAACTTCATCTCTAAGTTTGGAACTTTGTCTAGATACTGCTACCACAACATCAAACCCCTCAAACTCCTCTGTCTTAAGTGCCCGTCTCAATACTAGTGAAGCGTCGATGAAGTTGTGGGTGGCCCCACCATCTATCAAAGCGATTTCTCATTGCCCCTGAATAATCCCTCTAATACAGAGGGTATTGTACCTAGGAACACTAGAAAGGGTCACTATGACTCCTCCCTTTGCTGGTTTTTTCCTGTTATCCTATTTTGAAAGTTGTGGGACTATTGGAGGATGGGCTTCTGCTAGTGTCGATGGTCTACGGGGAGTCTGCTCCTTTGTTGGTGCTGACTCCTCCTCTGCACTAGTGGATCCATTGTCCTGCTCCTCCTCCTCACTATCCATGATGTCTGTTGCTACCTCAATATAATGAATCTCTCCCTTGCCCATGCACCTATGGCCTGGGACCCAAGGATCTCTGCAGCTGAAGAAAATCTTTTTCCTCATAAGCTCTCCCCTAGTCTCATCATCCAACTTATCCTTGCCCTTCCATTCTCTCTAGAATGGCTTCTTGTATCGATCCCTATGGGGAAAAAATTGTTTGGATAAAGTTTTAGTGTTTCGAGCTGAGTCTACTAGATATCGAGTGCGAAGGATGGAATCCTACAAAGTGGGAGGCCTGTATGCCTTCACCCATCCTCTCAAAGGCTCTGTGAGTCCTTCTATGAATAACATGATAAGCCTGGGCTCTGATATATCTATGAATTCCATGGCTACCTATTGAAACTCTGTGATGAATGCCTCTGTTGTGCCAGTTTGTCTCAACTGGGCTAGATCCCTAAAGTGTATTTCGGGATCCTTCCTGTCAAACCTATCCATGAGCCTATATATAAAATCCCTATAGGAGGTGATGTAACTATGACCTAATGTCACCAGTCCATGATACCACCACTCGTGTGCCTCAACCTCCAAGTGTAAGTTCATGAAACTGATGGCCTCTGTCTTAGTCATTTGGTTGAGCTTGTAATATGTGTCTAGCTTCTGTACCCAAGCTTTGGTGGTGTATTTGGACGATCCATCGAAATAAGGGATGGTGAGTTTCCCAACTTTTCAGATGAAATCAAGGTTATGCCCCTGCTACTGTTGTGGTCCTCCCCCCTGCGTCTCTCTAGGGCGGTTCCCAAGTCTGATTCCATAGTACTTGACTAAGGTCATGTCCTGATGGAAGTCACAACCCAATGTTTTGTACTCCCTCCTATACTTTGCAATGTCATCAGCATGAGTGGGTGGCCTCTATGTTATCGGTGGCAGTGTTTCTACCAGGGGTGCCCTCTAGAAATCGGAAAACAAGGGTCTAGGAATCGTACTCGCAGAGGTGTATGTGTGAGAGGGTGACTAGGGTCTACTACCTGCTCCCAAGTTCCCCTGTGTTGCATGCAGGACTTGTGTATCTGGGGTCCCCACTCTAGCCAATCTATCAACCACCTGTGCCAAGAACTGAGACATGGTCTGTTGACTAGCTAACATATCATTGATAACCTGCATAAAGGATGCCTCTGGATATTCAGGTACCTTTCCATTGCCCTCTGGTCGCTCATATATGTCTCCTAGCATCCTCTCTACCTCGTGTTTAGCCTCACGCTCTGCCCTTCTCTCTGCTTCTCTGTGTGCCTCTTTCTCTTCCTCTGAGCTAGGAGGAAAAAGGGGAAAATTAGGCCTATGCCTTCTTTCTTGATGCCTGTTGTAAGTGACATATTCATCACCTACGTGTTCACATCCCTCTCGGTCTTTTGCTGCACTCATTGTCTTTAGTCACAGGATGGCAAGACTAATGCTATGATACCATTGTAATGTTCTTGACTTGGCTAGGAAACACTGCTAATGTGTGTGTAGGATCAAAGGTTTACAACATATAAATGATCATACAAATAATAAATGTGACAAAGGAATGAATTTTTTTTATTATTATATCTCTGTGGATTACAAAATGGCTGAATGCGGTTGAATAAACTGACAATATTCGACTAGATCAATAGACAAAGGATCTTAGTCAGAATACAAATAAGAAACTACGACTGAATAAAATAACAAAAATCGGCTAGATCAAAAGACAAAAGGATCTTAGCCAGAATACAAATAAGCAACTAAAATATAATACCTGGAATATGGGAGCATTGAGAAATCAATGAAGAATGATGGAAGACCTGGATTATCTTCTCGATGACTAGGGTGTGTCTTTCAACACCAAAATCAGCCAACTGGTGTCTTCCTCCTAGAATACACTGAACTATCTCTCCTAATATGAGCCTCTTCTCCTCAATGACAAGTCATAATTTTCATAATGATGAATTAGGTCGCTGGCCCTTCCTTTATATATTTCCAAAACCCTAAATCATGATGAAACCCTAATTCACTATTGAATTCCAAAACCCTAAATCACTATTGAAACCCTAATTCACTGTTGACTTCTATTTTTATCTCATAATGACTTAAAAGAACTTTTAACCCTTTTTATCTCAATGTCACTTTCTGAATATAACACCTGTGACTGGAGTGGCCTCTAGTAACCCTGTTTACCCCTCTTTGGCCCTAGCTATAGTCTAACAGGGCGGTTTAGACCATTAAGCCTCCTCTTTGGAGATCCTATTTGGAAAGGGACATTACAACAAATCCAACATTGAATAGGCTTTTACCATGTGTTTTTCCCCACTATATCCATCATTCTAGGATCCTCGAGAGTTGGATTCCCTTGCACAGTATTTCTGAAAAATGATGGCTTATCCCCCTTATTCCTCTGTTCCATATTTATTTTCATCTTGTGTTCCCAATACTTTTGGAAATTTGATATTCCCCTTTGTTGAGAATAAATACATTTATCTAACCTTATGGTTTCTTCCAATGTATTAGGCCCATCATACTGTATCTTCTCACTAATAAACAAGGGAAACCCACTTAGATACCTATGGATTTTAACTTTCTCATCCTTGATGACTGCAACATATTTCAACAGCTCTAAAAATGTTCTTTCATACTCAATATCATCATACTCCCAATCTTGAGTTCAAATAAATCCTTCTTGTAGCTATAGTATTTCTTGGTTAAGTATTTATTTTGAAAATACCTCTTGAAATCTCTCCAAGTAACCTTCATCTCATCAATGTTTTTCATTTGCACAAACTAGTCCCACCAACTTGATGCTTTTCCTTTTAGCTCATATATGAAAATTATCCCTTCTTTCCATGAAGAATAATTATGTAGCTGGAAGTACTTCCTCGGACCCAGTAGAGAGATATCCACATATTCATCCATATTGTGCTCACTTTCAAAGGTATGATGCTTGATCCTATTCATTTATCCCTATAGCTCATCCACCCTAATCCTTCTCTTATGTTTTCTGATAGGAGATGGACTTGAGATATTGTGCACTTTGATAAATGAATTCTTTAGTGAGTGGTAATGTGTAACAACCGAGTTTTGAGCCCCATATTAAACGATGTATTTTTTTAATCCATGGAAGGCGAGAGTGCTCAAACAATTGAAAGAGGCCAATGTGCCTAGGAAATGTAATGTTTCATCATTATTAATAATAAATACATCATTGCATGCTAGATGGACAAGGACAAGAGTTATAGGGGGATATGATTCCACGAGAGAGGGGGCTTGAGGGGCTAAGTATTTATTTTATATTTTCTTTAGCCATTTTTGTTTTAATGGAGAATAACAATTACATGAGCTTCTTGGGGGGAAGGTCAAGTGGTTCCTTAATTCCAAGAATTACATAAAACCATATTTGTTCTGTGGTGGGGGTTTCTTCTTCTTCACTCATTCACTCACTCACTCATTTCTCATTATTCACACCTTTCATTGTATTCTTACTCCACTCATCTTTCCTCATTCGCGTTTGTCTTGGGAAGGGAAAATGAACTATTGAAGAGGAGCCATACTTTTTTTGGTTGTAAAGACTATTGGTGTATTCCAACCATGAATTAAATCTTGCATGTCTAATATTCTTGGGCCTGTGTTCAACGTTTTTAACAGCTACAAATCCTAAGAGCACCAACATGGATATTATTGACCAACTGCACTAGATCCTTAAAAGGAGATGGATTGCCTGAGGGACTACATGGAAAAGAAGGGGGTCCATTCTCTTGGGTTTTGCAGGATGGGTAAAAGAGAGATGGTGTACTTTGGATTGTTGTGGGTTCTGAGAAGCCTATGAGAGATTGAGTGTTGATTGGTTTGGGAAGCTACATAACACTTTGGAAACTTCCTTGTGGATTCATAACTCTGGTTGGGGGGGTGACACTACCGCTAAGACTTGGAACACCAATGTCTACGTTTTGGTGGAACATCCTTGGTATGAAACTAATTGGTGATTCGTTTCATTAAAGTCAAGTTCTCTCTGTTATGGTTTTGTTTACTTTTGTACTTATTCTGCTGTGTTTTTATTTATCTATGAATTTTGTATCCATAGTATGCATGCTTGTTGGTTATTTTTGTGTATGACATATGGTTCATTTATTTTGTGTTGTAGCATGAATCTTAATCTATGCATGTGAATACTTCATGCATATTTATTAATTAAAATTTAGATCAGAAGTCGAAGCAAGTCCATAAGTGGGCTTAAAGTGGTGTAGCCTAGCCTGGGGGTGGCTGGGGTACGTTACATGATGATTCTTATCAACACTTCCTGCTTCTATTATTTTCTCATCATGAGACCTGCAAATTATTGACTAAATTGTCTCTATCTCCTTATTAATTTGACATTTAAGTCATCTTGTTGCTCCTTGGATTACATAAGAATTTCATTATCAACTTTATAGATTTGGAAATATTTTTTCAATCCCTTAATTATTTTTACCAAGTTAATGCACTCCTCCTTGGATTCTATACCATCGTCACCCAAACTAATATACAGGTCCCTGAATTCATCAGCGGGGATAAAAGATCTTTGCGATTATTCCATGCTTATTTAATTTATGCGATGATTCTGTCCTACTCTAATAGTTGATAATTATAAAAAAATGTAAAGGAAACTAGATTTGTTAGGTGAATTTATGAGAAACATTCATGAAAACTTTACACCATTTTCTCAGAATCCTTCCTTTTGAATCCTATGCATGTACTGGCATTCAACATGTATCAATGCATGATATTGATATTTCACATATATACCACGTATCATTATTGTGCATGCACTATAAATTTTACTCCACAAAACTCTAATCGTTTAGTGCACACACCCATGCACCATTATGTACTGCACAGTTCCATTGTTGCATCCCACAATGTCCAAAATTTACTGCACACACTTGCACATTATTATTGTATGTACACCATGGCCACTTTATAATTCCAAATTTGGCCACTTATTAGTCCACAAATTTTCCCTAAATAGAATCTTGGCCCATGCATAATTAGTGTTGAAACTAGATCTCTGAAGCTTCTTGTTGGCCTCTAGCCCATACAAGTCCAATGTTGAACCAACAACTCTGATACCAAACCGTAACGTCCTCGACCACCCAAGCTAGGTCATGTCACACAATCTCAACTTATGTAACTCTGAAACAAATATGTAACATCCCCGATACAAAACTTCTTCTGATACCATAATGTAACATCATCTAACTTACTACTGCACAATGTTGTTCCAAAAATGCATTGCATGGATTCTAATCTAAACACTAGTCTGTGCAGTATCACTTGAAGTAACAAAATCAACCCCAATCTAAGTTGCACCATGCAGCTTATAACAATGAAAGTAACACAAAACAACTGTGCACAAGAATACTGAACACACAACACTATTGTTCATGCAACCATTATGGAATCACACACCAATTCTTTCCTCGTGTGTGCAAAATGCTTCCATGTGCACACAAGTAAATCCAATTGTTGGTGCACAAATAGTATTCTTTTCGCGCATGACCATTCTAACCTCATCTCAGAGATGCATAACCAAAATCACAAGGTTAACATAATAGGAAAAATAACAGCAATTGTCATACTCAGGAAGGAACTACAAATACTAACTATCAACACAACACATACATTTCTAATCAACATAATACTAAATAACAACAATTACTTATATGAAACAACATACAAGAATTAAACCCATATTAAACACAGAAAAATAAGAACATATTAAATAATACAATCACATAAAGACACCTATCTTTTATGAAAAGTAACCAACTGTGCGCAGAAATCTGACATTCCTCCCAACCATAGACTTCGTTGCTCATAATATTTCAACAACAGGTCACCCCCGAGATGGGGATTAACTCCACCAGGGAAAAAGGGTTCATGTTTCTAGACTAAGGTTTAATACTCAACATAATTTCTCCATTCAAGGCAATACTACTACAACTAGTCTACAGTCCCTCATTCCTCATGCACCTATTACACCCAAGGAAGTGTTCCCCTTCTTTGCTAAATAGTCCCTCGAATTCCCTACTTCCCTTCCAGGGTTCCCAAAATCAAGCCAAATTGGATGTCTCGAATCCTTGCAAATAATTACTTGGTCACCAAGGAACAATTCCAAACAAAAATCTCACATGGAGAGAATGATCACGGGCCTAACAACCTGCCTCTTCAACAAAAAATATCTCACCTTGAGAGAGTTCTCACGGGCATGAAAACCCACCTCTTCGACAAAACAATTATGGTTACAATACATAAAACACTTTACGATATTATCTCTATAGATAAGGTAATAATATTCCTTCTCAGGTGATCTAACCCCTTTCTGCACATGAGAATCAATCCTAAAAATGAGTTATTTCTCCGAATGAGTCCCCCCCAAAAAATAAACTAAGGCCACAAATATATATTGGATGCCTTCAAATTGACACTTGTCACCTTTAGAAGTATATTTATACACTTGGTGACTTGTTCCCATGCATGGGAACTTAGAATAAATAAATATCCATGACTTACACTTTTTCAGAAATATTAATAAAATATTCCCTACGACTTAAGTCCCCCACATTTTCCCTTTTCCGGTGGAGTTATACACCTGCTCTTTTGATATGATCTATTTGTGCACAATGATGTGATAAAATTATTAAATTGAGTATGATTTCACTTTACAAGGATAGAGACACTAGCCTATTTGTGTCCTGTCTCTCCATCATCATAATCACAAAGGCTCTATGGCCTCAATACATACATACATACATATACATATACATATACATATACATATACATATACAAATACATACACACACACACACACACACATAATTCATCTCGGTGAACACTCCCAAGCCATTCACACGCACTTACCCATGTGCATACAACATTGTGAAATGTGCACACCCTTTCTTTGATAACAATTTCCCCATGCACTACTCAGGTGCGCGTAAAACCAAACTTGGTGTCAATGACTCACCAACCTATATGTAAATTTACATTTAAAATTGGTATCATGGCTCACCAACCTATATGTACAATTACAAAGGGTTCAGATTAGAGACATTACAATGGCTCATCCTTACTAGCTATTACTGTTCAGTGCCAAAACCCGAGAAATTATTTTAAGGACAATTATCAACACTTTCTTTCTCAATATTAAGGAGGGTATTATTTTTATATCAAAGCTCATTATCGATATTTCCTTTAGTCAATTATGCATGTTCAATTATGCACTTTGCAATAGAAAGGAAAACCAAACCTCCTTCTTTCATTAATTTTCTCTCAATATTCATAACCCAAGGAGAGATTGAGCACCACCTTGTCCATATTCATGTGTGGGGTTTAGGGAATCTAACCGCATGCTATGGATTGGTCACATCACTTAAGATATAGTGTAATGCCCCCTTCCAATTTATCATCACAAAGGATGACTCAATAGCCTGTATGATTCCCATAGGCTATAGTCAACAAGGAAAAAGAGATTCAAGGAGGTTTATTTGGTGTCACTAGGTTAAAATAATGACAAAACCTAAAGTGACATTAAAGAAAATAAATAATTATATATTTAAATGAAATTCGAGGGAAAATAAAGTGAGGGTTTGATTTAGTCAAAAAAGGGAAAGATCTAGAAGGCTCGAAGGAAGGATAAATAGATTGGTAACCCTTCTCTTTGGCATTATGAATTGATCTCTCATTTTGCAGTGCTCTTTGAGCCATTGTTTCATTGGGATTTAGAAAAAACCCTTCCACTAATGGAGTTAGGTTTAAGTGGTGCAATATCCACTCTGGATAGACAAGAAGGGAATCCACCTAGGATTTCCATTGGAGCTTCTATTGGAGGTTTATGTTCAGTTGGATGTTGCACAAGGAGTTTGCAAAAATATTTTAGAAGAGGCCAATACATATTTTTGCAGGTAACAAGAGGCATATGGAGAAACCATTATTGATGGAATCCCTGTGGGTTGAGTACAAGGTGTCTCACGAGACCCTTCTAGAAATCCAGTAGTCGTCCCGTGAGGACCTCTACGATTCAGGTTGCAGCAAGCCATTTAGATGAGGTTCATGAGGATCACAAGAGGGATTGGAAGGCTATTTGCAGAGAAAAAACTATTGGAGTAGAGTGTTATAGGGCTTGGCAAGCCTTGAAGTAGTGAGCATCATAGATTGACATCATCCCATGTTTTCTTATATTGTTTATGTTAATAGTTTTGCAGTTTCCTTGTAGTCATTAGATTTGTGCTTTCATGAGTATTTTGTAGTTACTATTACAACCATTAGATACCATATTATTTTTGTGGTTGGGGGTTTCCATCCATAATAATATGCCAAGGTTATCTTCTCTATTTTATATGTAATGGGTGCATGCAATATGTTTGACAATATTCCTATATGATAAAATTGTTTGTAAGGAGTTAACAACATAATTAGTACAAGTGTTTGAAATATTTACACCAGAAGAAATAAAATTTTTGGATAGAACACATAATATTCCCACCTAGCCTAGTTGGGGACATTACAATGGTATAAGAGTTGGTGATCTTGCAAGCTTGTGATTTCTCAAGGCATTGATTCCAAGGAAAACTAGAGGATGAGGGAAAAAACCCACCCCAGAATTAGATTTAGAAGAGGTATAAGTAGAGGGAATTATGGGGGATCATCCTGAATATAGGACCAAACAATTTTTGGAAATCATAGCTAATGGGAAACAAACATTAACACAAGTCCTGACATAGTTATTTTCTAGCAATCAAGCAAACCAAAACTATGGAGGTACCAATGGAAACCATGCAGAGGCCATCCATAGAGGTGGTAGGACTACTGAAGGGAGTAATACCTATGTGCCAACACAAAGTGTCTTCTAGGAAGGTATAAAAAAGGTACCCAAACCATTATTTCCACCATTTCTTGAGGAGAATCCTATAGGAGAAACATAACAATAAGGGGAGGACGAAATGAACTCCTACTTTAGGGAGTATCAGTTGCTGGAAGAAGAAGCCTAGGAATCCATGTATTACAATGACTACTACAACCTCAGGATGAGGACCAACCTAGAGTAGGCCAAAATCAATAGAATTTTTATCTTTTGAGGAAATTGGGGAATATGGTTATCCCCTCTTTTGAAATATATGATAGGTGCAAATCCTGAACATGGGTACATAAGTTGGACACTTATTTCCATATTAACCTAATTACAGAGGAAAAGAAGATCAAGGTTTCCACATTACACTTGGATGGAGAGGCTCATGGGTGGTGGTACCATGGTATATTAACATTGGGGAATTTCAACATCACATCATATGAGGATTTCACCCAAATGCTGATGGATAGATTCGATACAAAGGATACTGAGATTCATTTCAGTGAATTGGCACAACTAAGGTAGATAGGTACACCATAGGAATATTCCATAGAGTTCCAGCGAATGACAGTCATGGTGATTGATGTTTCTGAGAAGAGACTGGTGGTGCTAGTCATGGAGGGCTTGGTTGAACCCTTAATAGGTTGGGTGAAGGTTTTTAGGACAAACACAATATAGTAAGCTATCATGAAGACCGGTGATATGGAATACACAGTCCCCAAGAAGACATAAAAAAAAAACATTATACCATAGAAGGTTCAGGCGTCAAAACCTCCCCATAATACATGGACATGGAAGGACAAGTTAGATGAGGAAAATAAGAGAGAACTAAGCAGAAGAAGACTTTGCTAAAGTTGCAAGTATTCATGGGAACTACATCATTGCTATATGGGAAAAGGAAAATTCCATTATATTAAGGTAATTTTTGATAGGACAATGGTGAGACATCACACCTCAATCTTATAGAGTAGGAACCATTGCATGATAGTGCCAAGGGAGTGACCATTTCCACACTTTAATTTGTCCCTAAGTAATACAACTTCAGGGTTAGAGATATTGTGTAGGGGAAGAGGGTTACACCATTGATTGATGGTGGGGCCACCCACAACTGCATTGATGTTGCACTTTTCACCGAGAGACAAATCCTAGTGGAGGACTTCAAGGGATTCAATGTGGTAGTAGCATATGTGTACAACATGGCTTGTACTCAAAGGATCAAGGGATTGTAAGTAACATTGGGAAAATATACATTGATTGAAGGATTTTATGTTGTAGATTTAATATAAAATCATGAGGTTTTAGGAGTTCAATGGTTGTACTGATTGAGAGATATATGCATGAATTATCAAGACATGGGGATGGATTACTAGGACAAGGATGGACAAAGATTCATCCTAAGAGGTATTTCAATAGGTCCCCCTAGAATCGTATCTAACTAGTGCATAGAGGACATTTTTATGCACAGGTATGTGGATTTCTCAATAGAGTGCTTGATCACCATGGAGAAGCCATCAAAGGATCACTTCATTACCATGTGGGATTCCATGAATTTCTTGGAAAAAATCAAAGAGTGTTTGAACCATTTCCAGCGAGGAGACCACATAATAGAGGATTTGAGCATGTCATTGAAATAAAAGAGGGGTCAAATCCCATAATCACCACACCCTATAGACATATGAAGAGGTTCAAGGATGAAATAAAGAAGGCCATAAAGGAGTTGGTGGGGATGGGAAATATCATGCCTAGTTCTAGTCCCTTCACTTATTCAATTTTACTAGTGAAGAAGAAGGATGGAACTATGAGGATTTACATAGGATACATGGCACTAAACAAGAAGACCATAAAAAACTAATACCCAATACCCAATATTGAAGAGATGATAGATGAGATGCAAGAGGAAATGTACTTCTCAAAGGTTGATATGTGATCAAGATACCACCAAATTTGGGTTTGAGAGGAGGATATCCATAAAACAACAATCAAGTATAACTATGGGCACTATGAGTTTCTACTCATGCCCTTCAAGTTGAATAATGTAAAAACTACCTTCCAGTCGTGTATGGAACATATCTTCAACAAAAAGTTGAGGAAAATATTACTGGTGTTCTTTGACAATCTTCTGATCTACAATGAAATGTGGGAGGGAAATTTGAAGCATGTGGGTGAGATTATCACCATTATGGAGGAGTAGTCATCTTTTTCCAAGAAGGAAAAGTGTGAGTTTGGGTTGACACAAATCCTCTATCTGGGGCATGTGATTGGTTTTGAGGGAGAAAAGGTACATTAAGATATTATTCATACAATATTAGATTGGTCCACCCCTAGATCACTCACATATCTATGAGTATTCTTCGGGATATGTATTTATTGTAGGAGCTTTGTGAAAGGATTTTCATAATTGGTTGTGCCATTGACAAACCTAACCAAGAAGGGATTGTTTTGATGGTCAGAGTGTTGGTTGTGGAGCATGATTATCTTCCTAATTCATAGGTATTTGTTTTAGCTGTGTTTATACCCCATGAAGACTTTACATCCCAAAATAATGTACACTCCTCCACGTGGGGGAGTGCAGAGGGGGGTTACCCCCTCTCAGGGGTCTGGTGGAAAGAAGGCCCCCGAAATAAAAATTGCCTTGTAAATGTATATTGTAATCTCATAGTAATCTGGATAGTTCATTTTAAGGTCACATATCTGACGATATAAGTTATGTTAGGGTTTTTTTTTTCCCTAGAACGAAACCCTCTTTTATGAGGGAAATGTATTGCGTCTATGTATCATTATGAATATTGTATTCTAAGTGAGGATACTGTGAGAAAAAGAAGAGGAAGTTACATAAGATGTGTTGTAGGTTGTATCCCTTCATTTTTTGGATTATAATAAAGGAATGACCTACCAATTTCTCTAGTGGAAGTAGCCCACAGTACTAGGTGAACCATGTATATATGTGTCTCTATTTTGTGTGTATCTTCTGTGTTTTATTTCCATAATTGTTTTATTTTATTTCTCCACGATCCTATTTTTCTAACAACTGGTATCAGAGAGAAATGTGACTGATAGGAAAAGAGGGTTCTTGATTCGAGTGGGAGAAATGATGAAAGAGAAAAACTTTAGCATCGAGAAATTTAGTGGTCAAAACTACTATTTATGGAAGATGCATATGGAATATTATTTATATCAGAAGGATATATTCCTACCATTGGGTGGAATAACAAAGAATATGATGACCATGAAGGATGAATAATGGGAGGTTCTTGATAGAAAGGAATTAGGAATGATACGAAAGAGCCTGGAAGCATCGATGGATTTCAATATTTCGAAAGAAAAGACAATGAAGGATCTGATGGACGCATTAGATAAATTGTATGAAAAACCCTTGGAATCAAATAAGGTATTTCTATTGAAGATATTATTTAATAGGAAGATGTCAGAAGGTTGTTCTATTGTAGATCATTTAAATGAATTTAATATGGTTATTAATCAACTAAGTTTTGTTAAAGTGTACTTTGATGATGAGGTCAGGGCTCTTCTAATCTTGTGCTCATTGCCAGAAAGATGGAACGACTTGGTCACGGTTGTAAGTAAATATGTCTCTGGTTAAAACAATTTAAAATTTGATGATGTTGTTGGTGTTATCCTTAGTAAGGAAATGCAATGGAAAATCACATGTGAGACATCAGGTAATTCATTGAACATGGAGAATATGGGAGTACAAATAGATAGAGGAAAGGGCTCATGGAACCATGGGAATTCTAGGAAGGGTATATCCAAATCCACATTTGGAAATATAGAGTGATGGAATTGTGGGAAGAAACATTGTAGAGCTAGAAATAAGCAAAGAGATGGACAACAAGAGAAAAATTAGGTTGCAAATGTAACATGTGATGTGTTACAAGATACTTTGATTCTTTATGTAGATAATATTTCCGAGTCTTGTGTAGTAGGTTCAAGGGATTCATTCCGTGCCACACCCCATAGGAAACATTTTCTAGATTATGTTCAAGGTGAGTTTGGACAAGTTCATTTGGGTAATGATGCACCATGCAAAAATGTTGGAATGGGAAAGGTAAAAATAAAGCAAAGGAATGGAAACCAATGGTTGTTGAAAGAGGTAAGACATGTTCCATATCTAAGGAAAAATATAATTTCAATAGGGAAAATGAAAAGTGAAGGTTGTATATCCATATTTATAGACAAGGTGTGGAAGGTCACCAAAGGATCATTTCTTATAGAAAAATGAGATAAGGTAGGTACATTGTATTTATGTACTGGTAATATTGACTCTTCTATATCTTTAGCTTCTACATGAGTGGATACAACACTATGGAATCATAGTCTTGGAAACATGAGTGAGAAGGGGATGTCGATACTTCACAAAATAAATTTGTTACGAGATCTTAAACAAATTGATTTGGATTTTTGTGAGCATTGTGTTTATGGAAAACATAAGAGAGTTAGATTTATTAGAGTTAGAAAAGAAAATAAGAGTGAAAGGTTATAGCTTGTGCATACAAATGTATGGGGACCAAATCAAGTGTCATCTCTTGGTGGCTCTCATTATTATGTTATTTTATTGATGATGAAACTAGAAAAACTTGGGTATAATTATAGAGTAGGAATGGATAGGTAAAAAAGTAAACTATTCCTTTTTGAAGAATTTTGGTTGTTAATCATTTGTCCATATTGATACATAAAATAGAATAAAGATCAAGGAAAAATCCAAGAAGTGTACCTTTATTAGATACAGTGTTAATGAATTTGGTTATCTCTTATGGGATTATGAAAATAAAAAAATAATTAGGAGTAGAGATGTACAAAGATCAGTTGCAGGGAAAGAAATAGGAAAAAGAAAAACTAGAATACATAGTGCTTGATGAGATCACTGAAAAAGAAATTCCAAAGGAACTAGAAAATCAAAATGTACAACAACGTGAGAAACAAGTACCTCAAAATCTTGCAAGTGTTTTTAGAATATATACTAGGCTAAGTAGACCCCTAAATGATACTCTCCTTCATTGTATTATTTATTGTTGATTGATTCTGGTGAACCAAAATGTTATGAAAAGGAAATGCAGGTAGACACAAAAAAGAAGTGGGAGAAAGGAATGAAAGAGGAAATGGATTCCTTTAAATAACCATACTTGGTATTTGGTTCAGTTTCCTAGAGGAAATAGAGAATTGCAAAATAAATGGGTTTACATGTTGAAGGAATACGATGGAGAAAAAAAAAACAGTACAAGGATAGAATTGTTGTAAAGGGGTTTGCACAAAAGAAAGGTATATATTTTGATGAAATATTTTCTCTGGTTGTTAAAATGAATTCAATTAGGAATATTTTAAGTCTTGTGGCAATAAAAGATATTGAAGAATTAGATGTAAAAATATCTTTTCTCCATGGGGATTTTGAGGAATAGATTTATATGAAACATACAAAGGGGTATGAGGTCAAAGGGAATGAGAATTTGGTATGAAAGTTGAAGAAGAGTTTGTATGGACTAAATCAAGTTCCAGGGAAGTGGTATTTGAAGTTTGACAAGTTTATGACAAATACAGGTTATAGTAGATGTCATTTTCATCATCGTGATTATTTTAAAAGGATAGAAAATGGAAGCTATATTATCTTGCTATTGTATGTATATGACATGCTTGTTACAATGTCTATTATGGGGGATATAAATGTGCTCAAGAAGAAATTAGATAATTCATTTGCAATAAATGATTTGGGTTTTGCAAAGAAAATCCTTGGTATGAGAATAACAAGAGTCAGGAAAAATCGCAAATTGAGATTGTCCTAGGGTGAGTACATAGAGAAGGTGTTGGAGAGGTTTAGAATGAAGAATGAAAAACCGATTAATACACCTTTGGAAAACCATTTCAAATTAGCTAAGGAAATGTGTCCCAAGACACAAGAGGAGATAAAATACATGTCGAGGGTCCCTTATTCATCAACAATTAGTAACTTGATGTATGTGATGGTTTTCACAAGACCAAATATTGTACATGCAATGGGAGTTGTGAGAATGTATATGAATAATCCAAGTAAAGAACATTGGGAGGAAGTAAAGTGGATTCTCAGGTATTTAAGAGGTACTTCTACTCATGCATTATGTCTTGAAGGTTTAGACATGGTTCTACATGTATATGTTGATTCATATATGGAAGGTGATAAAGATAGCAGGAGGAGAACCATAGGGTATGTTTTTACTATAGGTGGAACATCAGTAAATTGAATTTTTAAACTGCAAAAGGTTGTTGCACTTTAAAAAATAGAAGCAAAGTATGTTGCTGCTATAGATGCTAGTAAATAAATGATTTGGTTACAGAGGTTTATGGAGGAAATGGAAAAGAAGCAGGAGAATAACATGTTGTACTATGACTGTGAGAGTGCCATTCATATTGAAAATAAATCAACCTTCCATTCGAATACTAAATATATACAAATCAAGTACCATTTCATACGCTCTATCTTGGAATATGGACATTTGAATTTGGTGTTGGTTGTGGAGCTTGATTATCTTCTTGATTTAGAGATCCTTTCTTTTAGTTGTGTTTATAACCCATGAAGACTTTACACCCCATAAGTATGTACACTCTTCCATGTGGGGGAGTGCAGAGGGGGGGTACCCCCTCTGCGGGGTTCAGGGGAATCCCCTGAAGGAAAAATTACTTTATAACTGTATATTGTAATTTCATTGTAAATATGGATCATTCATTATAAGGTCGTAGATCTAACGATATAAATTATGTTAGGGTTTTTTTCCCTAGAAGGAAACCCTCTGTTATGAGTAAAATGTATTGCGGCTTGGCATTATGGTGAGTATTATATTCTGAGAGAGGATACCGTGAGAGAAAGAAGAGGAAGTTACAACAGTTTTTGCTATAGGTTGTATTCCTTCATTTGCTGGATAATAATAAAGGAAGGACCTGGCAATTTCTCTGGTGGACATAGGCCACACTGGGTGAACCACATAAATATTTGTCTCTATTTAATTGTGTATATTCTTTGTTTTGTTTCTACATTTGTTTTATTTTATTACTCTGTGGTCCTATTTTTCTAATAGTTGGAAAATATACACACTAGCCAGAATTTTGCAGACATGTTAACAGAGGGAGTAACTGGGTAGAAACTAAGCTCCTTCTCATTTTCAATTGGTATTCAAGCATGAAGGTGAATATGAGAAATTTTCTATGTCCAAGAAGGATCATAGTCCAATAGATACAACATTGGTGGAGTTGTTGAGATCGGTCTCCAACTGGGAGATTGTTGGTTTTGGAGCCTAGTTATCTTTCTAATTCATAGGTATTTGTTTTTAGCCATGTTTAAAACCCATGAAGAATTTACACCGTGGAATAATGTACACTCCTCAACATAGGGGAGTGTAGAGGGGGTTTACCTCCTCTGCAAGGTCCGGGGGAAAGTGAGCCCCCGAAGGAAAAATTTCCTTGTAAATGTATATTGTAATTTCATAGTATATCTAGATTGATCATTATAAGGTCATAGATCTGATGGTATAAGTTATGTTAGGGTTTTTATTTCCCTAGAAGGAAACTTTGTTTTATGAGGGAAATGTATTGTGGCTATGTATCATTGTGAATATTGTATTGTCTATATTATGTGTTTTATTTCCACATTTTCTTTATTTTATTGCTTCGTGATCCTTCTTTTCTAACATATAGGACACATAGGTATCATTTGAAAAAATCAAGAGGGTGATGAGCACTTTCCCAGTATTAGAACTTCCATATTTCATACAAACCTCTTTGCTAGAGTGTGATGCATTTAATGAGGGATATGAGCAGTACTGATGCATAACCAACACTCGATAGCTTTCAAGAGAAAAAATCCAAGAGAGATAGAGAATATCTATCTGATCTATGATAAGGATATGTTGGTCATCATGCATGCATTGGACAATTTCATACAGTACCTGGTAGGAGGGAAGTTTTTGTTTAGGACAGACCATAATAGCTTGAGATATTTCTTGGAGCAGTGGGATTTGAATAAGAGGGAACAAAAATGGGTGAGTAAGGTGCATGCATATCATTTTGACATTGATTATGTAAAGTGGAAAAATAGCATAGTTGTTGATGCCTTATCCAAGAGACCTGCAACTTTCTCCACGAAAAATATTTTGATAGACTAGGAGTCCATTATTTTTGTGGAATAATCCAAGAACACCTTCACTTATGAGTTGATGGAGGGAAATATTCAAGATGAATGAAGCAAGGTAGTGGATGACATAATATACTACAAAGATAGTATCTATCTTGTGTCTGAGTCCAAAATCAAGGATAATATTTTGAGGGTAGTACATGGTGTGTCATTGGCATGGCACCAGGGGTATCTAAAGAGCTATAGGAAGGTGAGGGAGAGATTCTCTTGGAAGGGTATCAAGGAGGATGTACTTCATCATGTGAGGAATTTTATGATTTTCCAATAGAACTTGTTAGAGTTTACACATCCTGTGGAACTTCTTCAGCCATTGTCGATCCCAGAGAAGAAGTGGGATATAATTTCCAAGGAATTCATCACATGATTTTTAAAGGTGTAGGGTAGGGATTGTATCTATGTGGTAGTGGATATATTAACTAAATATGAACACTTATTTCCATTCCTTCAGAGTAAAATGCATCTTAAGTAGAAGATATATTCTTCTGGTAGGTGTTTAGACTTCATGGTCTTATGAGGAACAAATTCAGTGCATCGGATAATAGGTTTCTCAGTGTATTTTGGAAAGATTTGTTTAGGCTATCTAGGAAAAATTTGACACCTAGTAATAGCTACCATCCACAGAAAGATGTGAATACCGACATTGTAAGCAAATGGATTTATGGATACTTGATGAACTATGTTTCAGGGTAGAAATAGGCATGGATAAAGTGGTTGCATCTCGAGGACAATTATTACAATACCACTCATCACATGTCCATTGGGATGAGACCATTCAAGGAACTTTATGGCTATGATTCCCCATACTTTGTGGATTTGGCATTTGGGGAGCACATAGATATTAAGGACAAATATTGGTTACAGGAAATCCATGACATATTAAGAGTCTTGAAGGATAATTTATAGGCCATTCATAATCAGTAGAATATGTATGCAGATAGGCATAGGGTGGAACGTAGATTTGAGAGTGGGGACCTAGTATTTTTTAGGATGTATCCTTACAAATAATTATCATTGAAGAAGAGTGGTGTAGAAAAGATGAAGCCTTGCTTTTATGGACCCTACAAAGTGATAGAGAAAGTTGGGTAGGTATCATACGAGCTGGAACAAATAGAGAGTAGAAGGATCCAAAATACCTTCCATGTATCCTACCTCAAGAAGGAATTGGGACAATAAGTCACTGCTTCGATAGATATTCCTCCACTAGATGAGGAAAGGAAGTTGGTTCTAGCTCCTGAGAGTATTTTTAATGGAAGGTAATGGAGGTTGAGGAGCAGATTCATTAGAGAGTACTTGGTTGTATGGAAAGGGTTTTCCATAGAAGATTCTACTTCAGAAGGAAAGAAGATCTTACATCACCCTGATATGGATTTTCATGAGGACAAACAATCTTGGAAAGGGAGAATTGTAATGGCCCCTTCTAATTGATCATGATGGAGGATGACTCAATAGTCTATATGATTCCCATTGGCTATAGTCAACAATTAAAAAGGGATTCAAGGAGGTTTATTTGGTGTCACTAGGTTAAAACAATGACAAATCCTAAAGTAACATTAATTTAAATAAATAATTATATTTAAATGGAATTGGAGGGAAAATAAAGTGAGGGTTTGATTTGTTCAAAAGGGGGAAGATATAAAAGGTCCAGAGGAAGGATAAATAGAGGGGTAACCCTTTTCTTTTGAATTATTTTTTGATCTCTCATTTTGGAGTTTTATTTGAACCATTTTTATGATGGGGTTTAGAAAAACCCTTCCACTATTGTAGTTTGGTTTCGATAGTGCAATATCCACCCTATATAGACAATAGGGGAATCCAAATAGGATTTTCATTGGAGATTTTGTTCAAGGTTTATGTTTAGTTTGATTTTGCGTAGGGAATTCACATAAATATTTCAAGTGAGGCCAATCCATAATTTTGTAGGTAACATGAGGAGTTCATAGAAATTGTGACTAAGGGAATCCCCACGGGTTGAGTACAGGGTGTCCTGCGAGGCCCCACTAGATGTCTAGCAGTCCTCCTACGAGGACCTTTGTGATTGGGGTTGCAACATGCCATTTAGATAAGTTTTGTGAGGGTTATAGGAGGGAATGAAAGGCCAATGTAGAATCAAACACTATTGGAGAATAGACTCATAGGTCTGGGAGAGCTTTAAAATAGTGAGCATCATAGAATGTAATCATCCTAGTTTTTATTGTATTGTTTCTGTTAGTAGAATTACAAATGACCTGCAACCATTAGACTTGTGTGTTTGGGAGTATTTTGCAGTTGTTATTACAACTATTAGATATCACTGTATTTATGTGATTTGGGGTTTCCACCCATAATAATATGCCAAGGTTATCTTCTCTATTTTTTTTGTAATGGGTGCATGCAATATGTTTGACAATATTCCTATATGAGAAATTTGTTTGTAAGGGGTTAGCAACAGAATTAATACAAGTGTTTGACATATTTACACAAGAAGAAATAACAATTTTGGATAGAACATATAATATTCCCACCTATTCTAGTTGGGGACATTACACACATGCCAAGGCCTTCCATGTGCCCTAGACAACCATAACCTTGTGCAAGGAGATATCAAGAAGTTTAATATATATGTGTGTGTTTAAGAAATAAATTTATGCATGGAACCTAACTGCTTACAAGGTTGGAAATATCACTTTGTAAGCAATGTGAAACTTGTCGTTGAGCGGTTCTGACATCAGTAGGAGATTCAAAATTAATGATATTTTAATATGAAATTATTGTTGGGAAATGTTTGGGTCTAGTTATATGGAAATCCAGTAGAAGATAGTTCTTGGAATCCTATACTAGTTGTGGGTGGGAGATTGAGTGAAATTTCAAACTAAGAATTTCATGGAGCTCCCTCCACTTCCTTTCCACAAAGCTATCTAGTCTCAAACCCATCAGATCTAAATATTGGTCTCTAGAAACAAATATATAGAATCACTCACTCACTCACCGTATTATCTCACCACTGAACATATTGTTGTGAAGTTGACCAACAGTGAGAGATTGAATCCATCAATCAATATATTGATTAAGGAAAATGAATTAATTACATCCATAGTTAATTAGTGTGTTTGCTGTTATAGGTGTTGGTTAACCTCCATAATGTATTTGTAACCATATTTGTAACTATACATTTCATATTAATATACATAACACATTATGTGTTGAGGTGTGTTGCATCAATTCTACATCTGTGTATATTTTGACATAGTATCAGAGTGGGTTTGGGACCAAATCCGTTATGGGAGGGCCTAGGATACTAGAGATATGAAAGTTTGAGAAGAAATCAAGTATAACCTGCACCATTCAAGTTTAAAGGATCTAGAGGATAAGGAGAAACCTATTCATGGAGTTATTGATGTATTTTCTCACACATTGGAAGAGAAATCGGGGTTTAGTGATGGAGGAGGCACACTATTTTTGTCGGTTTTGTAAGAGAAGTCAAATTTTGTGTGAATGCCTTGGAGGTATTGGAGATCAGTATGCAAAAAAATTCATGTATTTGGTCACACACAACAAGAGGAATGAAGGTTTCATGCTGGAGGAGACGCACTATTTCTTTCAATTTTGTAAGCAAGGTAAAATTTTGTGTGAAGGCCTCAGAGGTAGTAGATATCAGTCTACGTAAATTCTCTTTGAAGAGAAGCTCAAGTTGGAGGATTTATAGATATCGAAATCCACCTTAGAATCAACAATGGAGAATCACTAATGGAGAATTGATAAAGGCGAGACAAGGTATCTAAGAAAAATCAGGATAAAGGAAAGAAAAGAAAAGGTATAATGCTTTGTTATAATTATTTATTAATATATGTGGAGCAGTCACATAACTTGTAAAAAAGTAAAACTAAGTTAAGAAGCCCAAAAGAAGCCAATAGGTGAGAATTCAAACATAATTTTTATTTCAATTTTCAAGGATGGATTAAAATATATTTGGGCATTCATTAAAAAATGAGAAACTATAAAAATAAAGTCGTAAGATTTTAATTTTTAAAAGGATTATTTTTGGAATTCATAAAGAGATAAAATGAAGTGGAAGTGTTTTATTATAATTTTAAAAGGTCAATTGGGTAAAGCCAAGTGTAATGCTAAATAATGTCTGTGTGAGATCATGAAATGAGTCATGTGATTTTAATTTTCAAAAAAGCATGTAAAGCCAAGAAAATGGCACAATGTCTTAGAATTGGAAATGTATAAAGGTATTGATCTTAGTTAACTCAATATTGGTATAGTTATTTTTCTAGAATTAGATACTCTAAAAAATGATAGGTAGGGTGAAATAAGACAACTTGATGAAGATATGCATACAAGTAGAGAAAAGTATTTCTTGGATGAGATATGAGTTTAGGCCACGTAAAGAGGCAACAAAGCAAATAATTGAGAAGAGTGAAGGAGGAGCATATTGTAGCTAGAGATGAAAGATTGAGGATTCCAAGGAAAAGAATCCGTAGGTAAAAACCTCTTCATAGTTGAAGAACCTCTTATATTGTTGAAGATAAAGTATTGACTCTTCTATTTTTGAAGAGCAAGTATCATTGAAACTAATCCATTTTATGGACAATGTTTCAACATTATTGATTAGTAGATATTTTGGCATGGAGAAAAATGCATGGAGAAAACCTCACCCCAAGAAAGAAATGATCGGACGAGAAGATGAAAAGATTGGAGGAGAAGCCACGAAGAAGAAAGATACAAAGACATACACATAGACATAAATAAAAAGTGGAGCGAAGAATACATAGAGATATGCTTAGAGATTGAATGCAACAAAAAAATTGGTTAAATTGTGTTTTTTCTAGATGGTTAAATTTTGGCTTTTTTAGTTGGTTAATTTTTTGTTTTTAAGTCACCAAAAAATATAAGAAGAGATAAATTGTTGTAATTTGAGGGGTTCATTTTCAATTGTACCCGACACCCCTATAGACACTTCAGTAAGTTTTTTGGTCCAAGTTGTAAGAAGTTGTAAACTTTGCCATATGCAAGTTGTATTCCCCAAATCTTCAGTAAACCATGATTGGGTCAGGTCTACATAGGTTAGTGTGAGACCATGTAACCATATTTGTAACTAAACATTTCATATTAATATACATAAAACATTATGTTTTGAGGTGTGTTGCATCAATTTTGCCTTTGCGTATATTTTGACAAGATTGAATCCAATTTATGTAGTCTTTTCCATTTTATCTTGTGGGTTAAATAGAGCGAGGGCCAACAAACACAGAGCCTATATTTATTCTCGATGATCGATAAGAGATTTTTTTGAATTTAATCCTGGAGATATTATTGACATATCTGTTTATTCATTCTTGCATGTCATGGGTTTGTCTCAGGATGACATTACAAAACTAGAATATCTCTTCATTTAGATCCATCAAGCACGATCCCTATAGAATATTTATATATCTTGTAAACATCTGAAATTAATTGTATGAAAAATATCCTCCTGAATGTGTGATCCATATGGCTATCGGTGTCCACCCACCTTTTCCAACTAGCTCAAAACAATTTTCTGGCAATTTTGGTAATTTACTATTTTTAGCAGTTTTCACTTCTGGAGACGTTTTGAGGCCCTAAACGATGTGTTTTTAGGAAACAATGTTTCAAATATGTAAGTTCATTTGATATTGTGCCTAAAATTAATCTCCTCAATGATACCTTTCCAATAGGTTATCATGCACCTAAAATGGAGTTCGTATGCAAAAGTTACGACCCTGGGAACCTGATGTACTAACTTACCCAAACGAGGCCCATATGACTTTTGGTGCTTCATATCCTAGGGTTAGGTTTTTGGATGTCTGTATCTTTTGAAATTCCTTATTATTGTAAAAATTCCTTCAGAGCCTCATTATAATCATCTTCTTGCAAATGCGAGTAGCCATCACATCTCTTCTCAGTGATAAGTTCCCACCATTCTAGCGAGTTTTTCACTCTGTATTTTTACAGTCTCTATACATTTATTTGATTAATAGAAATCATGTATTACTGTATATATGTGTTTATGGTTTCATATCTGATACATTTATGTTATATTATTGAATATCTACGATATCTCTGTGCATTTCTTTATTATACCTCCTCTCTTATTTATTGCCGAAAATAATCTAGATTAGTGGTATCAGATGAAGATGCTCTTGATCATTTTTTAGTGCCTGTCCCTGACGAGGTCAGAGTATAGAAATTTGGGAAAAGATACTTTCTCTCTTGAATACAATCACTCTTTCACTCCCAAGAAACCCTTAATGGTGGAAGAAAAGAAAAACAATGGAGAAGATGATCCTATAAGTTTGTTGCTTGAGTAAGCTCTCATGCGATAGAGGGACGAAATAATGGAGGATTCTTCCCACATCCTTCAACACCTCCTGATAACATCAGGAGCATATTCATCAAGCGACCACTTTGGAGGCACCTCTCCTTTTAAGGTATAGGTCAATTTTGATATTCCTATATTTGAAGGTCAGATAGATGTGGATGCCCTAGATAAATGGTTAAATCTATTAGAAGGTTATTTCTCTATTCACAATTTTTCCGATAGAGAAAAGATCATATTCACGCTCTTTAAGGCTCTACCCCATGTCAAACATTGGTGGAAAACATATTGGGAGCAAATTTCTACAAGTAGTCTCGATTATATGGGGCTAAGCCCACTTGGGATTTTTTTGTGGATGCGGTAAAGGAACAGTATTATCTTGTTGGCAACTATGATGACTAGTACATGAGATGGACCAAACTGCGGCAAGAGAGAGGCCAAGAAGTTACAGATTTCACCAATACCTTCGATAACTTGCACACCAAGCTAGGTATCAAAGACTCTGAATGAAATTTGGTTCTGAAATACCATGGGGCTCTACACAGATACATCCAATGTGAAATGGATTTTTTGGACATCTCATCACTCGGTGCTTCCTATCATTATGCTGTTAAAATTGAGAAGAAATTTAAGCACCAGAACAAATGAGAGTTCAGGTCTGCAAATCCGCAACAACCAAAGTATGAAAAATACATCCCTAACAAACTGGCTCCCTAAAACTAGTCCAAGCTAGAGGAAAAGAAGGGTCATGGGAAGACAAAGAATGACACCGGAAAATGGTGTGATTTCCACAAAAGCCCCTAGCAAAAAAACGATGAATGTCTCTCAAAATAGTCATTGGTGGTCGAGATCAAAGACAAGGAGTCGAACCTTAATTCAAAATCTGATTCTAAAAATGATGGTAAAGGACAAATCATTGACACAGACCCCACTGCTATTGTCTCAGCCACAAAAATTCAACCAGAAGAACCAACAGATCTTGAAGAGGGGGAGCGAATTTTTCATTCATAGATGTGGGTGAACGGGACCCCAATGCATTTTATTGTTGATAGCAGAATCTATAAGAACCTCATCTCAGCAGAGATCATCAAATAGTTGGGATTGTCAATAACACCACACCCGCAGCCATACAACATCGAGTGGCTTCGCCAAGGATGAGATCTTCGTGTCAGACAATAGTGTTGATTGTCATACAACATCCAACCCTTCAAGGATTAGGTATTAGGTGATGTTTACCCACTAGATGTCTATGATTTTCTGATGCAGGAGCATCTCTCCATGTTAGTCAGTTAGCCAGCTAGCCATGTCAGCGCACACATTTTCAAGGCTGAAGAGAGGCGCAACCCTCATCTTCAATTTTGAATTTGAATGTAATTAATGTTGTAGGCTGTTGAGCCATGGAGTTGTGCCTTTGTGCAGGAATTATAGTAGGTAGGCCTTAATGCTTGTAAGGTTGAGATCTATATCTTATTTGTGGACTAGACAACCCATTCAATGTAATTGAATAGGGTAGGTAGATTGGAGGGAAGAGCTCGAAGAAACCCCTCATGTAAAAGATCAATTTCTATCTCATTTTGGAAAGGAAGGAGTTAGTATAAAGATAGATAGATAGATAGAGAGAGAGAGAGAGAGAGAGAGAGAGTAGATAAGAGCTGAGACTTTGTTTACAGTCCATTCTCAGAACACCTTTGTAAAGAGGAATTTTATAAATACAAACAAAAGCAGTTTTTCCTGCAAATATTGTATGTGTTGTGTAAATGTATTTGTGTGTTATTTTATGCTATAGATGTATGTTGTAGGTTTTCATTTGCAGGGAGTAGTTTTGATTTCAGGCTTGATAATTTCTTTGTGGTTTCATGCCAGGAGGGTGTGACAAAGTACTGCGGTCTCTAGATACCAGTGCATAGATGCACTTCTGAACTCTGTGGAGTCAGACAGAGGTGTGCCAGGTGGGAACATAAGCTGAAATCATCAATTAAGGGAAGACATATGAGGTTGTTGAACCCCTCAGAAGGTAAGGCTATGGAGAAGAATAAAGTTGCAGATAGAAACTCTTAGGAGTTCTGTGAAACTCTTCCAAGTGGGCATTGAGCACATGCATTGTGATGCATTGAGAAGAACTCTACTATGAGTTCTATATAACTTTTCCAGGAGGGAATTGAGACCATTTGCAGATAGGCACAAGAAGAGAACTCTGTTGAGTTCTGTATTTGAGAGGAAGAATCCACTAAGGGATCTTCGCAGGGTTATTGAACACCTTGAAAGACTCAGCAAGAGGTTGCTTGAGCAAAGGAGTGCCAGGAGGGCATCATATTTCTCCATCTACGGGAGACGAAAGAAGGATTTATTTCCTTAGGGTCTGAGTATTTGAAGAAGCTCAGAATGGATAACACATTAGTGTGTGAAGACTCTGCAAGAGTGAAAACATCAGAATCCTTTGAGGATTTGAGAAAAGAAGCTTAGGAGGAATAGCGTCATTGAGAGTGCAGGCGAGGAATCAAATTGTGGAGCTTGCAGAAGGGATAGAACCAAGTTCAAGGCCTTTGAGAAATTGGAATTCTTCCAAGTCTCGGAAGAAAGAACCAAAGATCGAGAGGAGCAACAGCTACTATCAAATTTGTCGAAAGGATTTGGACCATTGAGAGTTTCACATCTAGGGAGCAGTAGGAGGAGTACACAAAGAGGACAGATCTAGATCGTCGGATCTTGATCCAAATTCCCGTCAACCATTGGATCTGATAGGAGCTGTGAGGGGTTTAAAGCCTACTTGAACAGGGGAGAAGAAGTCCCGAAAGAGTTGGCTTATTGGGATTTCAGAAGTATATGAGTTGTCCATCGGTTGAGACACGTTGCGGAGATCGGGAGCCATCAACATTTCAGAATTCGGAACTTCGAGAATCAAAGGGACAAGATGTCGGGACATTTCAACATTTGATTTCACAAAATTGCGAAATGGATGTGGACTGTCCATCTTGAAGGGATGTGTGGCAGAAATCGAGTCCTTCGGGAAAAATCCCAATAGGAAAGTCCATCGGCATATCGGGGTTCAACATTTTGCGAATCCTAAAGATAGGAGATTCGCGCATTTCGGAATTGTGAAGTCCAAAATAATGAAATGAATGAGGATCATCCATCATAGGAGGACGCATGGTAGAAATCGAGGCCTTCGGGAAAAATCTCAATCGGAGAGTCCATCGGCATATCACGATTTGGCATTTCGTGAATCCTGAGGAGAAGAAGTAAACGCAATCCGAAAATGTGAAGTCTGAAACCCCGACAAGGTGGAAATATCTGTTGTGGGGCCAACTGATGTCACTTTATCACACTGGAGGTCGAGAGTGCGAAGGAGCAACGACGAGGAGGAGTCTCACATCGGGAGAACTCGAAATGAGAAATCACGAAAGGGGTTTCCTACCTAAAGTCATATTAGAGTTTCAGGGATCGAAACTTTAGGGGGGTTCGAGGAAGAGAGCCCAAACACATTTCAGGAACTGAAGTCCTAAAATCGTGAAAAGGTAAAGGCCCGGGAGAATTGGGAAATCATGATTCAGAGGATCGAGAATCCTGAGGATAAAGAGTCCATACATTTCAGCATTTAAAAGACTGAAATCGCAAAAGACATAGGACTGCGGTCATATGGAATAGTGGTCACATGGACTAGGAGATAACCATGGGGGATAAATGTTGTTGAATCCGTTTCAACATTTCGGCATTTCAGTGATCGGGGAATCGAGAAAATAAGTGTTCTCATGTCATCGGGAATTAGGAAACCCTGAAGCCTGAAATCACATTTCCTGTGGGGAAAATGTTCACTGTCGCATTCAGTCCGTGAAGGAAAAGGAAGGACCTATGGATCGAGGGTTTAACAAAGATTCTAGTGGGAATCGAAAGAGATAATTCATCTCAAGAAAGGGAAATTAGAATGATCCTTAAGACCGGGAGGTTAGGCGTGGGATCTGCTGAGGTAGGGGATTGGAAGAGGCAGTGCCATCATTTTCTCTTGGGCCAACCATATATGCAGAGATGCTATGTTGTTTATGAGTCTCAACCCAGTAGTGTCATTATTACTTTGGGGGTTCATCTCTACATAATACCAGAGGTAGTTCCAAATATTGTTCCAGCTAAAAAGTGTCTCAAGGTAGTATCTCATAATGCAAAATTTGGCTTCTTCACAATCTGTTCAAAAGGGGAACAAAAAGACACTGCAACCACTACAACATCGCCCAAGACACCTTCTATCCAACGGAAGTAGGTCGAAAAGGTTGCAGAAAAGAAAAAATATTCCTTATGCACATTTTCCTCTCATGTATCTCAACTTGTTGAATAGCCTCAGCCTCAACAAGTTCATGACAAACTTCCACAAACTGAGCAACACAAAATCTCCAGCAAGGCAAGCAACTCACCAAGATTCAGATTCAACAAATGCTTTTTCCTCTCCCCCGGGCACTCAACGCAATGGAAATCATCTCTTACTAAGGAGGGAGAATTGATGTAGGTGGATATCGGCGGCCACCCACCTTTTCCAACTGGCTCAAAACAATTTTCTAGCAATTTTGGTAATTTACTATTTTTAGGAATTTTCACTTCTAGAGCCGTTTTGAGGCCCTAAACGATGTTTTTTTGGGAAACAAAATTTGCAATATAGAATTTTATTTTATATTTCTCCTAAAATAAATCTCCTTGATGATACCTTTCCAATGGGCTATCATGCACCTAAAACGAAGATCGTATGCAAAAGTTACGACCCTGATAAGTTGATGTACTAACTTACCCAAACGGGGCCCACATGACTTTTGGCACTTCATCTCCTAGGGTTAGGTTTTTGGATTTCTAGGTTTTTTGACATTTCTAATTATTTTAAAAGGTCATCAGAGCCTCACTGTAATCATCTTCTTGCGAATGCGAGTAGATGTCACATCTCTTCTCAGAGATAAGCTGCCACCATTCTAGTGAGTCTTTCACTCTGTATTTTTACAGTCTCTATACATTTCTTTGATTAATATAAATCATGTATTATTTTATATCTATATTTATTGTTGCATCTTTGATACATTTCTTTTATATTATTAAATATATGCGATATGTCTGTGAGTTTCTTTATTATATCTCCGCTCTCATTTGTGCCGAAATAATTTGGATCAATGAGTATTCAGAAAAGGATAGATGTCAAATTTCCCTTTCTTAGCTTGAATGACCCTATTGTTGAACTATGTATGACTGATCATCATGTAACCAAAATGGGATAAACATACTTACTTCTTTACTTTTCTTATCATTTTCACCTTGTGGGTTTTTAGCATGATATTCTTTGAAATTTAAGTCGAGTAATTGGATTTATTTTATATTCTTGGTTAGTACCGTGAGGACTTAAATTGAAATAAAAATGTACAGAGAAATAGATCTTTAAAAATTGTTTTTTTTTATCAAACTTTAGTGAAAGTCGAAAATGATGTGTTTAAACCTAAGAAAAAATTTGGTTTCGTTGTATTTTCTTGTTTTAGTGGGTACACAAGTTCACTGAGAATGAAGGGGATATGCAAAAAAGTCTTGGAGAGGATAAATTTGTTTCATGAGTATTAAACATGAAGAATGATCAATCCCTTGTGCACTTAACATGGTACTATTGAGAAATACATGCTTTTATGCTTGTACTATAGTTGTGTATTTCTAACCATATAAAAACACACACATTAGACATTTAAATTACAAGCTATTTCTTTTAAAACCGAACACTCCTATCTTGCCATATTCTGGACTTATTTTAATTCTTAATTATGTTATTTGATGGCTGGTCTATACACAATAAATTCATTAAGTATCTTCATATTCTTATTGACAACCTCATGCATGCTACCTAGCTAGTGTTGGACATAGTGTTATCATGTTGGCATTGATGTAAAAGGGGGCCAATATGGTAAATATTGGACATAGTGTATGCTTTTGGCATTGATGGAAAGAGGATAAATATGGTCACTGAGAACTTGATTAAAGTTTATGTATTCATATCAGTATCCTAGGAAACGTTATGTTGAATTATGTTACTGGAATCCATTCACAAAAGAAGCAATTGACCACAAGTGAAGTTCTTGTTCACTCCATGAAAATATCATTGGAACAACTTTACAATGGAACCTCAAAAATAAGTTACTATGCTCTAAATACAAGAAGGGTCAAATATGGTGCTTCAATAGAATACAACATGTGTCAAGGATCTGGTATAAAATTTTTAGCAAGTTTTCTTAAAATAACCTCCTGTACCATCCACCTTGCACATGTTCTTGGGAGTCTTATCATATGATGACTAATTGGGCATGTTTTGCAGAAAACCCATGTCGTATAATTTTAAAATTTGTTTTGTCTTCTCCAGAATATTCTTACGAAAATAATTGTCTGATTTAGATGCCTTTTCAAATTAAAATCAATTAATAAACAATAAAGTCAACATTTGTGTCAATTAAATGAAGAGATGCAATGTTTTATTATTAAAAAGACACATTGGTTCATTTGATATTTTAAACAAAGACACATTATTTCAATCTCATATACCTCTAGAGAGAGTATATAAATAGAGAAAAATAGTAAGAAGGAATGTGTCTCTACAATGTACATCAAAAGATCAAAAGAATGAACAAATTCCAAGAAATAAACTCTAAACATTTTATTCAGTGAGGGTGGTAGGGAGGAGCTCGGAACAATTGTAGTTTTTTGCAGGTTAAATCCTGTTTCACAAGGGAGTTGATGCTTCCTAGAGTTGTTTCTCTAAAACAAGGGAGTTGGTGCTTCCTAGAGTTGGTTCTATGAAACAAGGGAGTTGGTGCTTCATAAATTTGGTTCTCTAAAACTAGGGGATTGGTGTTTCCTTTAGTTGGGGATCAGAAGAAGAGAGATTGGTGTCCCTCACACAATTGTAACTTGTACTTTTTATTTTTATATTTAAAATTTATGTATTTAGTACATTCTTATTAATCAATTTTTATTATTAATTAATTTTTTAATCAATTATTGTTAAAATTTTAAAAGAAGAAACAATATTGATTCACCCCCTCTTAGTATTGGAAAATATTTCAAAAATTGGTATAGGAGCAAGTTCCTTCACCACAATTTAACCACTGGAAGGTAGATGCTAAAGATATCAAATGGATCAGCAATAAGGGATGTCCTCCAACAAAGGACCACCATTTAAAAGAAATGATTATGCTTTATGGAGTATAAGAATGAAAAGTTATCTAGTGGCCCCTGGTTCTGATTTCTGGTAATATCTTGAAAATGGTTACACTACTCCATATATTCCACCTACTGATACTTATGCAAATAATCTCTACAATGACAATTCAAGATATTTTAATACTATTCTTGGATTATTAGAAAATCCTATATTTGTAAAGGTGATGCACTGTAAATAAAAAAAATAAATTTGGGATAAGTTGAAGATAATCTTTGAAGGAGATGGTAAGTTCAGGCAAGCTAAAATTCAAACACAAAGAGGGAAGTTTGAGAGTTTGAAAATGAAAGAGGAAGAAAACATTGTAGAATATTTTCAAAGAGTGGATGGAATAGTAAATTCAATCAGATCATTGGGAGAGGAGCTAAAAGAAAAAAATATTGCACAAAAGGTGTTGAGATCATTACCAATGAGATATGATTCCAAGATATCTACCTTTGAATATCTAAAAGACCATGAGCAACTCACTATGGATGAACTTCATGGGATTCTTATAGAATATGAAATGAGAACCGAGCAACAAAATTAATGAAAAAGGGAAACAACCTTCAAAGCATCAAAAGAAAAAATAAACCATAAGCATGTGACAAATAAAAATCACTCAGGGATATTGGATGAAGAAGAGACAAAATTTATAAGAAAACTCAAGATAGGGTCTGGAAAATACAAAGGGAAGTTACCTTTCAAATGCTTGAACTGTGGAAAAATTGGACACTTTTCTAACAAATGTCCCTATCCCAAACAAGAAGATAATGATGATGAAGAAGAGTTCAATCATAAATACCATACAAAGATAAAAAAACAAAACAAAAGGAAGACCTTTTACACCAAAGAGGACAATATTTCATTTGAAGAAAGTGAATATGAAGAGTGAGAACATATATTTATGGGTATAGAAACCAAAGATAATATTTCTAAAAATACTTATGAGATGGAAGAAAAGTCTAAGGATGAAGGAGAAGTAGACTTATAAGAAGAACTAATCAGTGTTCTGGATGAACTTAGAAAGTATAAAAATAATTACAAATTACTAAGAGGACAACTGCTACAATTTGAAGAAGAAAATAAATTAAGAGAAAAGTTTCAAAACCCAACAAAGAGTCAGAGAAAGTCATCATTGACCTAAAGACTCAACTTCAAGAAGCCAAGAGAAATGAAGAAGCTAGAGACTGAAATTCTTCAACTAAAGAGGGAACTTGAGAAAGAAAAAATCCAATCAATATTTGAGAACAATTCAAAAATATTGAATGACATTCTTAATAGTCCAAGATCACCAAATGATAAGACAAGCCTGTGATATGATCAATATTCAACCTCTGCAAAATAGAAAACTGAAAAACAACCAATCAATTATGAACATGCTTGTAGAATCCCCTTAAATAGGGAAGATAAAACGAGGCATATGGTACCATTAAAGAGTGTTCCCAATAAACATAAATCAACACCCCCTACAAAAGAAAAAGAAGACAAAAACAATACAGTGGCCAAAAGGACTCCCACTAATAGATATCAACATATCTTCCATAGATATTTCTACTCTTGCAATAATTTTGGACATAAAGGAATACATTGTAAATCATATAGAAAGTACAATCCTAAAAGTGTCCAAAGATATAAAAAAAACAAGAATAATGCAGAGAACAGAAACTATAATTCATTATCTCGTTTACAAGATTACAATGTTGAATGTAACAAGTGCAACAATTATGTTCATAATGATAATGAATGTAGATTTTGAATGCAATGCTTGAAGAAACGCATTCCCAACAATAAATATAAAAACATATGGAAAGAAAAACGTGTGGAAGAAAATATAACAAAATATAAAGTAGCCTTGTTTGCAAAGAACAAAAATTTTCAATGGTATATTGATAGTGGATGCTCTAAGCATATGATAGGAGATAAAAAAAAAAATCTCAATCTGACAAATAAGGAAAAATGAAGTGTCACATTTGGAGATAATGTATTTGCCAGCGTACATGGAAAATGAACAATTACTTTGGGAAACAAGAAAAATAAAGTTGAAAATGTGCTACTAGTTGAAAATATGAAGTCAAATCTTATAAGCGTAAGGAAAACTTGTAGTAAAGGACATATACTCATTTTTTACTCCCAAAAATGCAAAATCAAGAAGGAAGGATAAAGAAAATTAGTAGTTATTGCACCAAGAACCTCAAGTAATGTATATATTTTAGATATTTTAGAAGAATAAAAATGTTACATGAGTAAAGTAGATGAAAGTTGGTTGTGGCACAACATAATGGGACACTTGAGCTTTGAAAATATAATCAAATCTAGTAGAAAGGAAGCAGTGAAGGACATGCCAAAGATTATAGAACCTTCTGACCCTGTTTGTAGGAATTTATGTTAGGTAGCTAGAGAGGTAGTAGGGGGGCCCAGAGGGCCCAAATTTATAATAGTAGAGGCCATTCAATGTAAAGTGGACTAGGTTCACTATATTATTAAATAAGTCTTACTATGGTAGTTAGACATAATAAATGGGTAGTTAGATATAATAAATGTAAGATGACTTCTTAGAAGGTTATAATTCTAAAAGATTCCTCCTCTAAAATGTTCTTAGGTGATGGTAGAACAATATAAAGGGGTTCAAACAATACAATTAAATATGAAGAGAATTATTGTATTGTGAGTTCTGGTTCAATAGGAGGAAGCCCCCTCGAAGAGGCAAGTGAACAGGAGAGGATCCCTTAAAAAATAGGATCCATTGTATGGTGTGGCCCTACCTCAAGGTTTTTCTTGTAATAAAGTGTGGTTTCTTCTATCTTTCTTTGTTGATATATTTTGTATTTAGTATTTGTCGTGATTATATTTGTAGATCTATTTAGTTTCTTAACAAGAATGATCAAAGCACTTTATTTGGCAGACATTGTGGGCAAACATTTTTTATTTTTGTAGATTTTTTTCGGAGAAGAAAAAAGTGGGTCGAGACATTCCATAAAGTTTTGGTATATTTATATGAAACATTTATAGAAAAAGATTTTCGATATGATTTCCTCTCATAAAATCACACAAGTTGAAAAACAAAATCATCCAAAATGGATTCCAGGAAGTCAAGATATTGAAGTTTTAATATATGCAATTTTTTCAGGGTTTTTTCCGTGGACGGTGGCACATTTTTTATTTATTTCTATAACAGTTGGAGGCCAAATTTGCCCCCAAAAATTATAGATCTGAGTTACTCTCACAATTTCACACAATTTCAGAAAAACATAAGCCGAAACGGAGTCTGAAGTGAAGTTATCAACATTTTAAATTCAACAGTTTTTAGGGTTTTTCCAGAAAAAACTGCGATTTTCTACTGTAACTTATTGTTCTATTTTTGGGTTTTTTCATGACGGATGCGGGACCCTGGTTTACAATGGATGTTGTACTACTTCAAAATTGTAGCTACCATTTCTCAATGGGAACCTGGTTCTCTATTCTACTTCATCACTATGGTCCACACTTATCCATGGGACCCTGGTATATGGTTGTACATAAAGAATTAAGGACAACACTTTCATAGGGGGGATGAAATGTAAGGTAGATACAGAT
>JZKD02S1232457.1:471485-487013 GCA_000966675.3 Picea glauca
ATAGTGATAATAGTGGAGGTCATTCAGTATAAGGTGGACTAGGTCCACTGTATTATTAAATAATACCCACTATATTAGTTAGATATAATAAATGGATAGTTAGATATAACAAATGTAAGAGGAATTCTTAGAAGGTTCTACTTCTAGAATATTCCTCCTCTAAAATGTTCTTAGGTGATGGTAGCACTATATAAATGGGTTAAATCAATGTAATGATACATGAAGATAATTATTGTATTGTGATTTGTAGCTCAATAGGAGGATTCCCCCTCGAAGAGGCAAGTGAACAAGAGATGATCCCTTCCATAATAGGATCCATTGTATGGTGTTTCCCTACCTCAAGGGCTTGGTAATAATAAAGTGTGGTTTCTTATATATTTATTTGTGGATATATTGTGTATTCAGTATTTGTGGTGATTATATTTCTAGATCTATTCATGTTCTTAAAAATTTCCAACTTGGGAAGAATACATAAGTTAGATTCAAGAAAAAAAATACTCTACATCAAAACCCTTGGAGCTTGTTCACAGTGACCTTTGTGGACCTACTAGGGATAGAAGTATACAAGGGGAACATTAATTCATGTTGATTATTTATAATTATACAAGGATGACCTAGTTATACTTCCTCAGAGAAAAATCAAAGGAATTTTAAAAGTTTAAGGCGTTCAAAGCTTATGTGGAGAATGAGATATATCTCAATATGAAATGTTTAGGATCAGACAATGGAGGAGAATTTTCATATAATGAATTGAATAATTATTTTGATGATCATGGAATCAAGAGACAATTTTCATCTCCAAGAAATCAACAGAATGGAGTTCTTGAAAGGAAAAACAAAAATTTTCAAGAGGATGCAAGAACAATGTTGAATGAAGCCAAACTTCTAGATATATTTTGGAGAGATGAAATATATACAATAGTTCACAAACTCAATTGAGCACAACTGATCCAAGATATTTTCATCGAAGTGACTTATAAAGAATTATATTAAATGGGCATAAATTAAAGTGCACCATTAAAGAAGGAAAAGTTCAATAATGAAGAGACATAAGCATCAAATATGAACATAAAAACTTGGTAATGGAGTTTGTCCCTAGTGGACTACATCTTTGGGTACTTCTCTCAAATGGGTAGGTCTTTTTATTAACTCATCAAAAGAATTTGGAAAAATACATAAGTATACCTCTTTTTGGAATTAATCTATAGAAGATTTGGTCAGATCAGAAAAAAAACAACACCATTGAATTTGTGGCATCAAATTACCCAAAAATGACTGTCTCTACACCTCGATATGACTCTGGAAATCCCAAGCCGAAGAGAAATTATGTCTCGATTTTCATGCCCTACAACCTTCAATTAATGCCAAGAAAATGTCTCAAAAATTGGGCATGACTGTATCGTCGCGCGCCTCTTCTTATGCACTGATGAATTTCAATTTTTGAATAAAAATTGAGGGCGATGTTAACAACAGGGTCGTTTGGCCTATTGATTGGTGGAGTTATAGGTAAGGCATATATAATGGGGGGGTCCCAGGGTCGAGCTCCTGGGCCTACCCTTTTGGGTGTTTGTTATAATTTATATGCATATGTATGTTTGGTGGTTCCGTCAACTTGGAGGTAGTTTGGATATGTCGATTGGGCACCAGATCTAGTGAGGTTTCACTAAATTTGGTGAACCAACCATTTTTATTTTTTGAAATTCGGTTCTTGGGCCCTTATTGGGAATTTTCCCACTACCACGTTGCATCCCATGATTGGGCCATGTGCCAGGGAACCATTAGGGCATGCAACCACCTGTACAGTCACCTGCCACATTAGAGTACATTCTACCACCTGAGTTGACATATTATCCTATGATGTCAGCCTGCCATGTCACTGTACGGTCTTCCACGTTGTTGTACTAACTACCATGTGGTGCTTTTTCATTGGTCCATGCATCGACCCAAAAAATCCAAAAATGAATGACACGTCGCAACCTATGGTGCTTCCACATCACCATGTTGATGTCAACATGCCATGTGTCACCTCCTACATGTGACACGTACCCTGTACGGATGCTCACATCATATGTACTGATGTTGATGTCATCAGTATGGATGATGACTCTTCCCTTAGTGTCTAGGCTAGGTTCACCAAACTTTGACCGCAAATATATTTCGATCCATAATTGCATTTGACAATTCATTTACACCATTGAAAATCTTGTGACGCGCTCTTCGCGATGATGCCACTTTCACTGAGTTTTGAGGACTTTTAATTTTTTCCCTTTCTCTATCTGCTGAGGGCATTCTAAGCTTCCTAAGTTGCTTCTACAATTTCTAAGTTGTCCTTAGTCTTCTCTAGATCATTTTTGGATCAGGCCTTCCTACTGAGATATTTTTTGACCACCAAAAGCTTTCATCAATCAAAAAATAAGTGAGGGAAGAGTTCCCTCACCTTGTCCTTCTTAATTGACTATGCCTTTATTGGATGTGTTCCCTTTAATCCTACTTGAAGATAATCAACATCATCCCTACATGAAGTCCTCGTCCTTCTGTCTAGGATGATATCCTCCTTTAATGCATCCAAGTACTTAGGAGAAAAATCATCAACTGAAGGTATTGAAACTTCCTCATCCCGATCCATGATTATGGAGGCTAAATTTTTTTCAAGTTCTCTACATTTACAACTGAATAGATCTGCATATATGGTGGAAGATATAGACAAAAAATCATTGGTACCACTTTTCTCCAAAATAGTGAAGGGTCCATAAGGAATGGGCTTGAGCTTCTTTCCTTCACCCTTCAATATCTCCTTGCTGATGTGAAGACATACCTGGTCTCCAACCTAGAACTGGTGATCAACCCTGTGTTTTTCATGATGAGCTTTATAATGTGCTTGACTTTTCTCTAATTTTTCTCTGACTACTTGGTGTACCTCATGGATCCTCTGGATGAACTTGTGGGATCTGTCTTCATTTCTTTCTTCATTAAAAGAAACATCTCTCCCATACATCAAGTCCAAAGGAACATTAGTCAGGTACCCAAAACATGTCTCAAAAAGAGAAAACTGAATGGAGGAATGTAAGGCTTGGTTGTAAGCAGGTTGTATATAGGGTATCTCTTCATCCCATACTTTGGGATTCTTGCTGCAGTAGCCTCAAAGGAAAAGTACCATTGTTCAGTTTACAACCTCTATTTATCTATCGGTTTGTGGATGGAAATAAATTCTCCTCTTCAACTTGGTGTCCATCATTCTCCACAAGCTTGTTTGAAAATCCTCAAGGAATTGAGTATCTCGATCCAAGATAATGAATGTGGGTAACCCAAAGTCAACCCAAACATACTGAAATAAGTAATTAGCAATATTCTCAACAATGATATTATTTTCACATGTCATTAAGATACACATATTGCTGAACCTATCCACTACAACATACAAATAGTCATGACCGCCTTTTGACATTGGTAACCCCCCTAAAAAATCCATGGAGATACTTTCCCATGGATGGGATAGAATAGGTAGTGGTGAGTATAGCCCTAGTTTTCTATTAGTGGGATTATAAGTAGAACACATCACACACCTATTTACATATTTATTTACAATTTCTTTCATTTGAGGCCAGTAACAAAACCTCTGCAAATGATCCATAGTTTTTCCTACCCCAAAATGCCTAGAAATAAGAGAAGTGTGAGCTTCTTGTATTACATGGACTCATTCAATTGTAGGAATACATAGCTTTCCAATATGGTAGAGTGTTTTTCCCTACAGAAAATAGTTCTCTACTTGTGCACCATCGGTTAGCTCCTCATATACTTCTTTAAAATATTCATTAATCACATATTTTTTCACATAGCTATCATGAGATAAATAAGTATTCTTCAAAATAATATAAGAAGCAACAGGATGTCTAAAAAGCATACTAGCTACCTTGTTACTTGTACCCTTTTTTTACTTGATTACCAAATGAAATTGTTGTAGGAAACCCATTCATCTGTAATTTAGAGATTGTTGAAATTTGGTTGTGGTTGGAGATACTGTAAGGGCTGGTGATATGTATGTATGATTGTTTCCCTCCCTAACAAGTAGTGCTTCCATTTATTTACGATTTGAACTAATGCATACAACTCTTTATCATATGTAGGATATTTAACAACAATTTGGTTAAAATTTCCAGAGTGGTAGTAGATAGGCTTATGATATTGCATCAATACTGCACCCATGGCATATCTGCTGGAATTTATCTTGATCCTGAAGAGTTGTTGAAGATTCAACAGTTATGATATTGGTGCGGTATTGATATTTTCCTTCAAAGTGTCAAACACTTTTTGTTTCTTTCCTCCCCATTGAAAATTCTTATTCGCACTAGTTAAGGCATGGAAAGAAGTTGCTATAAAGGATAAGTTTGAAATGAACCTCCTCCAATACTGGAATACACCTATGAATCTCTGTATCTCGGTTACACTTTTGGGCTCAGGCCAATTTACAATTACATCAATATTGGAAGGATCAATTTTTAATTGTTCTCCTCCTACAATATGACCTAAGTACACAAGTGCACTCGTGCCAAATTCACATTTGTGCAATTTGACATACAAATTTTCCCTTTGCAAAGTATCCAATACTTTCTTTAAATGCCTCACATGTTCATCCCAATTCCTGCTAAAAATAATAATTTCTTCTAAATATACAATCACAAAATGATCTAGAAAAGGCCTCAATGCATCAATAATCACATCCATGAAGGATGCCAGAGCATTACAAAGCCCAAAAGACATAACTAACCATTCAAACAATCCATGTTTGGTTTTAAAGGAAGTATTCCATGCATCATGTTCTGTAACCCTGATCTGATGGTATCCATTGCACAAATCCAACTTAGTGAAATAAACAACATTATTTAATTGATCAAGTAAATAATCTATACAAGGAAGAGGGTATCGATTTTTCATCGTGATTTTATTTAAGGCTTAATAATCAACACACATTTGCCATGTGCCATATTTATTTGTAACCATCATGATAAGAGAACCAAAAGGAGATGATATGGGCCTGATGACCCCTTGATGCAACAAGCCTTATACCTACTTCTTGATCACTGTCATTTCTACCACTAACATCTTGTACACTCCCACATTAGGAAAATGAGAATATTGTTGAAGATGTATTTCATGTTGGATTTCCCTCTTAGGAGGTAATTGATCTAGTTCCTAGAAAATATCATCATACTTAGAAACAATATCAATTAATTATTTCTTATGATAAGGATCACATCCTTGGAAAACGTCAAATGTTCTGACATATTTCTCCCTTACGACTATGAGTACATATATTTTATTAGTGTTTATGAGTCTCTTCATTTTCCCTGCACTAACAAGTGTTGTGTTTACCCTCATGCTGTGATATCTAACAATATATTCCACTCCCCCCTTAATAAGGTGGTATTTGTTCTCATGACGAGAGAAGCCTTATTTTCTACCATAAAGATAAGGACTCCCCAATACTATACCACATATATCAAGTGATACAACATCCAAATCCACTTCATCAATCAACTTTGAAGCAATAGCAAATATGACCCTACATTGTTTGGTGACATTAAGTTTTTCTTTATCATATACCCAACCAATAGGATAAGGCTTTGGATGTGGTTTAGCTTCAATACCCATATTTTTGAAAATTTCTTCACATATCAAGTTTACTTGGGAATCCAAATCAAATAGTGTATCTATATTACTATGTTTAGATACAACTCTTATGTGAAATAATTCATTCCTCTATTGTTCATCATCACGAGATTCATTATTGGAATTTGAACTAGCATGAAGGGAATCTTTACCTTGTACTCCAATCCTTGTGATCTTTCCTTCGTCTCCTAAATCGGAACCAAGATCTTCTTTCACTGTAACAACGGATTTTGTCTTCCCGTTTCCACCAAACTATTTTGGTCTTTTCTTTTGCATCTAGTTTCCAACAATATTTATCATTGTGACCACTTTTCTTGCAATGAGTGCAACATGGCTTTCCTTCTTCTCTCTTTACCATGGCAGTCTTCTTCTCCTTCCTTTTAAACTTCTTAAATGGCTTATGTGGGAGATTGGAAGGTTTCTTTGTGGGATTTTCTTGAACATGCTTTCCCCTATTCTCAAGGTGAGTGGCTTGCAAAAAAACTTCATCAAGACTCATGGGGTTAAACAATAGAAAAGTATGATGAATATAACTGTGAAGTGCTCCAATATACTTCATTAAAGTTTCATAAGAATCGAAAGGAGTGTCTAATGCAATGTAACAACCCTAGTAGAATATATGTTTAGGGACTTATTAAGTAAAATTTATTTAGTAATTAATTTTTCTAATATATTATTAATTAAACAAAGATTGGTATAATGATACTAATTAAATATTTATTAATTAATTAATGGTTACAATTTGATTAATTAATTACAAGTTACATTCATTGACATGGGTATTAAATTAATAGGGTTAATAAATTATAAATTTAAATTGTTAAAGACTTACGTGCACGGAAAGGGATAAGATATTAATTATGAAGGGATAAGATATTAATTACGAAAGGATAAAATAATAAATGAAATGATAAGGGGCATTAACTATGTGTAGGTAAGGAAGTAAATGAGGAAAGGGTGGTGAAGGAGGGATATGAGCAGACGAGGTTACGAAGGAAGCAGATCATCATTTTTGTAGGGAAAATTTTCTTTTGGGGGGTTCTCTTGGATTTTTAGGGAGGAGAGTTTGAGCTCTGTAATCAGGAGGATTAGTATAGGGGGCACCGGTTTGTTGGGGGTTTTGGGCACGGGGGCCAAGATTACTTTCGGTTTCTTGGAGATACGGAGCTAGATAGGCTGCTCCTAGCTAGATGGGAGGATAGTAGGTTTGGGCAGTGTTGGTTAGTGCATGAGGCAGCAGGAAGGCAACATCAAGGAAGCAAGACAATAGGGAAGGGACAATCATATCGAAAGAAATTAGCATCATAAGCAGGTAATTTGTTTGTGAAATGGCTAAGTTATTTGTATGCTGTAGTTAAATGTTAAATGTTAAATTCTGTTGAAATTTTATATGCTTATTTGAAGTTAATGAATTATTTACGCACTCAGAAATTCTATGTTAGAAATGTTATGCGTAATTGAAAGGATTTTACTAGGCTTGTGGATTCATTTTTCTTACTGGCCACTACATATGGTATCAGAGCTTTTGTTTGAAATCTGGGCCTGAGGGCCAAAGCTCCAAGCTCTAGCTCCAGTCCCACCTAACCTACAAACCAAATGCACTATTATTTTGATTATATATAAACAAATCTAAATATATATAAATAATATGAATTGAAAATGGAAAGGGTATAATGATATGCATGAGCTGCAAAAAATACCACAGAAACTATCAGGATGTAGATTACAAAAATTTAGGAATAAAGATCACAACAATTATATTATGCACTTGATTTAAACTTAAAAAAAAACAAAAAAACAGATCTACAAGTCCATGATGCCAGGTCAGCAATTTAATACTCAAGAAACTCTTGGATTGTTGAGAAATTATGAGGGACAACAAAAACTAATCTACAAGGCTTACAAAAACGCTAAGCTAGTCATATATAAAACAAAATAATCTGTCAGGTTATAGATCTAAACCATTTCAAAGAAATGCAAGTTTTGTGGAAGTTAAATCCTGCATAATATACTATCCATTTTTATTTAACAAATATACTCCTCGTTTTCAATCTAAATCCTAGGGTTTCTTTTACTATTATTACCAGGGTATATATAAATATATAAACCAATTCCCTAACCTTTCTCCCAAACTAAATGACATGTAATATCGAGTATGAAGGCGTAGAAGATAGTGAAGAAGATACATTGATTAAAAATTTATCAGAGGGTGGAAGCCCCATTCATTCACAGGTTGTAGAAATGAAAATGTGTTGGGTATTGCAAGAATAGAATCCAACAGTTCAATCATGTCAAAAAAAAAGCAACAGAGAAACAATAGCAGCACCAAACTTCTTTGCCAAAACCACCATGTAATCATTTGCAATGCCATCACAAGAATATTCACCACATACTTTTAAAAATATTGGACCATCGTGTGCCTGAAAGTAATCAAGGAACTCATAATACCTTTGGTTAAACTGGCGATGGTCCGTGGAAGAATAGTGGTCAAGTATTTGAGAAAACCAGTATTCATCTTGGGTCAAGTAGGCGCTAGAGATGCGACCAGATTTGATCCCCACTGGCAGTGGCATGGATGAACACTCGAGAACCACATAGGAAAACAATGGATGGCAGAATGAAGGAGATGCATTAAAACAGCTAATAATAACAGAAAATGTTGGTCACATGAGATGATCTTATAAAGAAATTATAACTCGTAACTCTTATTCTTATTTTCATGAAATTATGTGAATAATTTTTTTGTGCTGACATATGGAATAAACTCTTCACTTATCTTTAAGAAAAATCAATTAAAAAAAAATGATTCTTGATGATCTCACGCTTTTGGACTTTGATTTCCCATAATGCTACAACGTAATTTTGATAACAATGCCATTTTCCATTCAGTTAAAAACACCCTTTCTTTTCTGCACCAGATAATCTTACATGATAAAAAAAAAAAAAAATAAACAACCAAAAACAAAGGATTTGTTCAATGCATCTGCTAAATTTAGATGCCAAACATTATGGATCAGGTTTCCTCATCTCAAGGACTTGAGAACTAGCCTAGTGCTCCTTGTGATAATCGTGTTTTTTTTTGTAGAATATCACTCATTATGTGCAACTGCAATGACCACGTATTCACGACTTGGTCCTAGAAATTCTTAACTGGTACACTTTCTTTGATACTTCACACAAATGCAGCCTACAAACAGAGAAAAGTTTTTACATGCCATAATCACAACCAGATTTACATGGAATTAACCACACACACATTTAGCTTGTTACTTGTCCATCATCCAAATCACAATAACAAACTACCACACTGGATGGAACACACCTCCCTGGCAGTTCTTTCGCCTAGGCAACTAAGTTTGACCCTCCCACAAACTAGTACCAGCGATGCTCCTCAACACAACGATCTTCCCATATGGTGACCGCAACCAGAACAATGCATTAGAGTACAACTGAGCGAGGGTGAGAATGCACCCACCGAAACTCAAAGATGAATGGGTTAAACAACCCTTTTGGAGAACTGAGGCAGCACCTCCAAAGAACTAAGGAAACCACCAATCCGAGGGCATGGAGTTGGGCCGAGGCTTGTTTGACTTCTTAAAAGGCCAACTGCTAGGTTTGTGGGGTAATTTCTGAAGCAGCCGCAGGTACAGGAGGCTAGGGAGGCTCGAAAACAAGGAATTTACAACGATATAAAAGATATTGAAACCCTAAACTACTTAATGATAGGAGAATATATTCAAAACAATAACGCAACCAGACCAACACCAATGCCAAGAGCAGAGGAAAGAGGCGAGAGGCAACAGAGGAAGGATGTGTAGAGTTCAAAGAGACATGTGTAGGGTTTTGTAAGAATAAGTGGGCATGTGGGCCTCATGCGAGGCACACTATCGTTTGAATTAAAAAAAAAATATCGGTTTTAAATTTGAGTAAATTTTTTTTGTTGTTTTGCTTTAAATTTCATTTTTTCTATTTTTTATTATTATTAATCTATTTAATTATTTTATTTTAAATTTTTATTTATTTAATAATTTTTTTTAATTATTATAAGAGCTAGGTTTATAATTACATTTAATATAAACATTAATTATTATATTATAGATATTATGTTTTTTTTTTCTTTTTTTTCTTTTTAAAAATCAGGGTAAAAAAAAAAGTTTTAAATATATGCAACAAATTAAAAACTAAGTATATTAATTAATTAAAGGTAATTATGATTAATTAATTAAATTATAATGTTAGAGAGTCCATGGGTTTTGAGCCCAAGACGCCCACCAAGCGAAGCGTCTTAAGAAGAACATTAACACCAACGCACCACACATATCACTTTTACAAATAAATTCTCATATAAATAGTTTAATTATCAATAATAGCAAGGTACTAGCCTGAAGAATAATCTCTGATTATCCAAGCGTCAGGCTCATGAGACCTTACACATGACTCATCGAGCCAAGTGCCAAGTCCCTCCACTCCATCCCACCAGTCAAGTCAACACTAAATCTCAATGCAGCAATCGACAACGCCAACACTACACGCCAAGCAAAAGCTACTGAGTCAAGCATCGAAGGATATTTAGTTAAAAGTGAAAAGTTAAAAGGGCTTAGACTAGGACAAGCGGGAAGGAGGCGGCATATGCACTAGGAGAATAAGCATAGGAAGTGGAGAGTATGGCGCAAGGCTAGCGTAGCTACAAGGAAAGGGAACTAATATTTTTTTTTTTCATAGGGGCGAAGAAATCAAGATTAGACGCTTAATCCTAATCCTAACCTAGCCAATCCCCTAAAGGAGTAATGTATGTTTACAGAAAAGTAAAGAAAACTTACGCCTAACCGTGTTTCTAGTTTAAGTAGCACCAATTTGAAACGTCCTGGAACTCACCCTGACAACTTCGGTTGATGCAGGTTAAAGAATACATGATGGTCAGGACTCGAGGGAGTCAAGGCAGGGGAGCATCATCGCAAGCACCGCCAACACCGTCAGTGCCACCACCACCATCGCCTGAACTAGCCCTCATACTGCGCTCGTTGGAAGACATTAATGATACTTTAAAGGGGTGACAACTGACAGGGATTGAAGTGGAACCCCCACCGTCTGGAATGGGTAATCCATAAGCATCAAGGGATTCAAAGGGAGGACCTCCACTTGAAGACATCACGCGAGAATTGCAGAAGATCAAACTTCTGGAGTTTGCCAGGGGTCATGCCAGTGAACGTGTGGAAGCATGGTTGGAAGGCATGGCAAGGTGTTTTGCCTTAAGGGAATATGAGTCCAATTCAATGGAAAAGATCGCAATTTTTCAGTTAAGAGACAACGCCTTGAATTGGTGGGGAAACCTGGAAAGACAACTGCACCTTACCCTAGACACAGTATCTTGGGAACTTTTCGAGGAGAGGTTCCATAAGAAATATCTACCAGTGTACTATGAGGAACAACAGGTAGGGGCATTTCATGCCTTAGTATAGGGAAACAAAACTGTAGAAGAATATGAGATCAGATTTATGGAACTGGTCAAATATGTTTCATATATGGATAATGACCAACGACAGGCAGAGCGCTTCATCTATGGATTGAACCCTAAGATAAGAGCTATGGTGCGGATGTGGAAACTGTCTTTAGTAGCAAAAGTGATGGAAAATGTGTGTTATGCGGTAGAACACATGAACTTAACTGGGGGTACAAGACCGACATTTCTACATCGCCTGGGATTCATATGAAAGGCCCCGAGGACATTTCCTAGGGGAGGGGGATCAAGGCCACCGCCATATGGTAAAAAAGTTGCGCCAAGGACATTAGCTGCAGGGCTTTCAATGGCAGTGAGTGCAGCATCTCGTTCATCGCCAATGACGCAGACAGGTCCACGACTATCTCAGGGAACAACGAGTAGGGGCAGGGGTTCCAGGGGAAGGAACTCATTTCAGAGGTAGTCACATAACAGTGCATAGGTTCAATATCGTGTTACCTGTTGGGGGTGCAGAGGACCCCATTACCAGCGTGACTTCCCAGAGTTACAATTAGGGTTCGTGCATAGAGAAGGAAAGGCATCGATGGGGAGAGCAAGTAGCAACCACTAGATTTACGCAGGGGTTAATAATCACCAGGTCAAACATCAATCCACAGTGGTAGATTCATCAGGTACGCTAAATCATATCAATGTCAAGATTTTGTTTGATTCTGGTGTGACAGATAGTTTCATTTCACCATTTGCATTAGAAAAGAGTGGGTTGGCAGCCTACGGGCACGATGACTTTAAACAAGTCGAGATGGCTTCGGGGGAAAAACAAGCAGTAGGACCTAGTGTTGATAATTGTATAGTAGACCTGGGAGTGTGTACTATCAGGTTAAAGGTATACGTCACTGCTCTAGGGGCATATGACCTAATCATTGGAATGGATTGGTTAGCATCTCACCGAGATTTGGTAGATTGTTTCGCAAAGAGGGTGCTTTGTGTCGACGATGAAGGAAAACCAGTAGAGATCCAAGGTGTACAAAGAAAAGTGTCGTTATGATTTATATCAACTATGAATGTTAAGCGATGCTTGAGGCAAGGGTGTCGAATTTATGTAGTGGAATAAGTGAATGAAAGGAAGGGACCCTCATTGGATCAGTACCCGGTATTGTCAGAATTTAAGGATGTTTTTCCGAATGAGTTACCAGGGTTACCTCCTGAGAGGGAGCTTGATTTTACTATTGAGATAAAACCTAGTGTAGAACCAATCTCCAAGACTTCGTATCGGATGACAGTGCCATAACTTTGTGAATTGAAAATGTAGTTGAAAGAGTTACTGGACATAGGGATAATAAGGCCCAGTGTCTCACCCTGGGGCACACCAGTAATTTTTGTAAAGAAGAAGGATGGATCCTTACGACTGTGTATAGACTACAGGGACTTGAACCGTGCTACAGTGAAAAATAGGTACCCGATTCCACAAATAGATGACCTCTTCGATCAGATGAAATGAGTTGTGGTATTCTCAAAGATTGATTTGCGATCAGGGTATCATTAGTTAAGGATTAAGGAAGGTGATATCCCAAAAACTACCTTCCGAACTTGGTTTGGACATTACAAGTTTGTTGTAGTACCTTTCGGATTGACCAATGCACCAATAGTATTCATGAGCCTCATGAACGACATATTCCAGAAGTACTTAGACCATTTTGTACCAGTCTTTTTATATGACATAGTCATCTATTCCAAGAATGAAAGAGAACATGAGGAACACTTGCGAATAGTGTTGTCCTGCCTTAGAGAGAACAAATTGTGTGGGAATCCTGTCGAAGTGTTCCTTCTTCCAGAAAGAGATCCACTATTTAGGTCATATAATTTTCAGCGAAGGAATCTATGTGGACCCAGAAAAGGTAAAGGCCATTATGGAATGGCCAGTGCCGAAAAATGGCCATGAGGTGAGAAGCTTCATGGGGCTAGCAAGTTATTACCAGATATTTGTGGAAGGGTTCTCAAAAATAGTGAAACCCATCACCACCTTGCAGTGCAAGGGGGTCAGGCATGAATGGACAATAGAGTGTGATAGTGCATTCATTGAGATTAAGAGGTTACTAACCAGTGCACCAATTCTATGAGTGTTGGATATGGAAAAGGACTTAAAAATATGCACGGATGCCTTGAAGCAAGGGTTGGGGGTCGTGCTAATGCAGGATGGAGGAGTGATAGCCTATGCATCAAGAAAGTTGAAGAAGCACGAAGAGTTATACGTGACTCATGATTTAGAGTTGGCAGCTGTAATGTTATCTCTGAAAATTTGGAGGCACTATCTTGTGGGGTGAAACTTTGAGCTCAAATTGGACCATCAAAGTTTAAAACATCTCTTCACTCAAAGAGATCTGAATTCCAAGAAAAGGCAATGGAGTGAGTTTATGAGTGAGTACGATTTTGGTATTTCATACATCAAGGGAAAGGAAAATGTGGTCGCAGATGCCTTGAGTAGGAGACCACGTATCTTCTCCTTGGTAACCTTAAAGTTCAATTTGAGGGAACATGTGTTGACACAACTCCAACAAGACAGTTGGCATTTAAAGGTTACTTCAAACCTCCAGAGCGGGAGGCATTTAGATCTAAAGTATGGAGAATATAGTATGGAAATAGATGGACTGTTAAGATATCGAGGAAGGATATACATCCCTGAGAATGGGGATATTCAAAGCATGATACTGAAGGACGCCCATAGAGCACTTTATTGTGCGCATCCGGGTGTGAATAATATGTACACAGATATGAGGAAGCTCTTCTTCTGGGTAGGCATGAAGCGCAATGTAGTCCATTTCATTACCAAATGCCTGGAGTGTCAACAAGTGAAATCCGACCGCCATCACCCAGCAGGCCTCCTACAGCCTCATGATGTTCCTATGTCCAAATGGGAAGTCATCTATATGGATTTTTTTGTGGGGTTGCCACTCACATCCCATAGACACAATGCCATTCTTGTGATAGTGGATAAGTTAACCAAGAGTGATCATTTTATTATGGTTAGAGAGACTTACGATGTCACTGATGTGGCATGTGTATTTGTAAGCAAGGTCATCTGTTTGCATGGGATACCTAAGAATATCATTTCAGATAGGGACTCCAGATTCACTTCTAGGTTTTGGACAAGTTTACAGTCAGCGTTGGGGACTCGATTGAAATTAAGCACAACTTATCATCTTGAAACAGATGGGAAAACTGAGAGAGTAAATCAAGTCATGGAAGACATGCTTAGGATGTATGTAATGGATAATCAAACGTAGTGGGAGAAGTACCTACCTTTGGTAGAGTTTGCCTACAACAACGGTTATCATAGCTCGAATAGAATGCGACCCTACGAAGATTTTTATGGGAGGCCATGAAGAACGCCATTGAGTTGCGATAGGCTAGAAGACCGAGTAACAATTGGGATAGAATTTATTCAAGAAATGGAGGAACAGGTAATTCAGATTTGGCAGAGACTAAAGGAAGCATAGGATAGGCAGAAAATCTATGCTGATGCACACAGGACCGACCAAAGTTATGAAGTGGGAGACCAGGTTTTCATTTGTATCAGGCCTAATAAGAGTACCATACAGTTCAAGATGGGGACAAAGTTGTCACCTCGGTTTATAGGACCATTCAGGATCCAAGAGAAAATTGGACCCATTGCATATCGTCTCGCACTGCCACCCCACTTGCATAAAACTCATAATGTATTTCATGTATCTGTTTTACGTCATTATGTTGCTGATGAATCACATAAACTAAATTGGAAGGAATTGCAGGTATCGGACGTGGGAACCCTCATGGTAGAACCGTTACACATATTGGACCGTAGGGTCCAATAGCTCAGGAACCGTCTGGTAGACCAAGTTAAGGTCCAATGGGACAAGTATAGTCCAGGATCTGCTAATTGGGAAGATGTCAAGAGACTACGACGAGACTATCCCTCACTTTTTTGACCACCTCGAGAACATGTTTCTCGAAGGTTGGGTGTATGTAACACCACCTTTTGACTTAGAAAGCCAGGATTACTTGAGGCCTATATACTTTATTTTCTAGTCACAATGAAACTATTAAGTGATACAGCTAAAATTTAAATGTATGAACTTTTATGAATGATGAAATGTTATTGATGATGATGTATGTAATGAGATCTATTATGTGAATGTAAATTTTACGAATGTTTAAATGTTATTGATGCTGATGTATGTAATGCGATCTATTATGTGAATGTAAATTTTACGAATGTTTAAATGTTATTGATGATGATGTTTATGATGTGATGTATTGTGAGAATGTGAATTTAATGAATGTTTAAATGCTATTAGGATGATGTTGGATATGATGCAATATATTTTGGGTAAATGATAATCTTATGAATAGATGTCGAAATTGAATTA